>WEZZ01005000.1:47180-58821 GCA_013400585.1 Chloropsis cyanopogon
TGATATACACTTCTTTCACTCAGCACCTCATTTTACACTCTTCTGTCTTTAAAGAAAGTCATATCTATTCACATTTAATTATATTCTTGTAATAGAAGCCAAACTTTTAAAGAAATTGAAAGTTCCTTTGAGGTACTTTTGACTTCTTCAAACAGTAAAATCTCCTTTATCCTCCCATGGAGCTTCAAAACTGCATCAACAAATATTAATACACTCTTGAGTAATTCAACCCTTACTGAGGTACACATTATTACACCTTCCTTTTTGATCTGTGTTTTGCTGATCATTTACTGTACTCAGCTACCATATTCATGCATTCATTTATAATTTAGGAGAAAACATATGTAGGGTATTTTGTGTCCTCATAACTCTATTGATGAAATACAATACCACACAAAAAAACCCAGTATCTTGTACTGACAATCATCAGTCTTATTTTACAGCCAAGAATATTTACTATGTTATTAAGACCCGCAGTGCAATTCTAACTGATATAAGAGTAAGAATGTTAATATATCTAGAGGATATAATAATAGTAGCTTCATCTGCAATGTGTGAAAGTTTTTCCACATGTATAATAGATACAGCTATACTAATTTCATCATTGGCTTTGGAGATTTAACTTCAAATATATAAGAATAGGGATTTGTCCAGATGTTTTATGCAACAGTGGGGTTTTGTACTACAGACAATAATGTTTATCTTGCTGTCCTTTCTTACCTGCTCTCTTAAATTTGAGACAAATTCTACTGTCATTTTCACATGAAATACATTCTACACCCAATAGCACGGGGAATTTAAGTTGATAGGTTTATTTAGGTTTCCATTTAGTGCAATTATGAGATTTGGGATGTCTCTATGATGACCAAAAAAGAGATACTGCACAGCTATCACTGCTCCAGTTTCCATGTACTTAACCCTTGTTCTGAGTTTGCAGAGAATCCTTCCGGACTGAGAGCATGTCTGATGTTTCACCATGCAGTGTAAAAGTGTGGAAACGTTGTTTCTTTTAAGAGGCTCATAGAGATTTAGCAATACTTTTAGTTAAAGTTTTCTTTGTAGTGTCTTCTAATTTCTGTTTCTAGCATATAGATTCATTAGTATAACATCATGAAATTGTTACTGAAGGAAAGTTTCAGAAACTAATTGCAAGATGTTCTTAAGAGCTGCTGCTGGTTACACAACTCTGATTGTGCTAAATTAGGACAAGATTATATGTCCTGCTAATAATGCATCTCCAACCAGCTCTTTCCACAGAGATTGGACCACCAGTCATACACTCTGGTTGTGACAGGTAAGGCATGAGGAGAAATTTAGCGGGGTACATTCCATGTCTTACAGGGTTATACAATGTATTTCAAAGATTTCTGAAGTCATACTTAGAAATCCTTCTAAAAGTTTCTGAAACCAGTTTACTTATCCCCTTTGCTAAACATATCCATAAACAGAGGTTTCATGTCCTTAAGAAGAAATGCTGTATTGTACAACCAGGATGACAAGTTTTTGAATCCCTGAAATTTCATACTAGTTATAAAATATAATTTCTGAATGAAGAATAATAGGCATCATGTAGCAAATTAGTAATCAAAATGAAAATAAAATTAAAAGCTGAAAGAAAAATACTGGCCTTGCTACAGTTATTCTTTGTGATCAATGGCAGACATATACCCACTCTTTGGGGTGAAATTATTATAACTCTTAGACACTTGCTGTTTCCAGGCAATAAACATTAATTGTTTTTTCATCTGGTTGATTTTCTGCATTCATTTCTTACCCTTAATGAGTAATCAAATTAATTGACACAGACAAAACACTAAGATTCAGAATAGTTAGATTATCTTACATTCAAAAACTGAAACAAATTGGTGCAATTCAGAGTTTGTTTATATGCCCCCACACACTCTTGCATATCTATAATATGTATATAATTGTTTTTAAATGTATTACAATATGTCACAAAAAACCTATTCAAAATATTATTTTCCTTTGAATTTCCTACCTTATTATAACTAAAATATTAGATCTTTTTTTCATATGAGAAAGAACAATACAAACAGCGACCATGAGTGTCCATCATATTACTGACACATGAAATATATAACCAAGTCTATGTGTGTATATATATATGCATGTCGCTGTAGGACACAGAAATCAAAAGCCATGTCCGGTATGAATTTGAGTGAGAAAAAGGTTTATTCAAAAGGTCTGACTCTATATATATATAGAAATCACAAGTTAGACAGAGATTGGTTACTCGAAGTTTCCTCTCTTCACCCACAGTGGACAGGTCACCTGTCCATTTTCTCTTTCCACTCCGCAGAAAGAATGTAACCTATCTTGTTTACATGAAACTGTGTGAGAAACTTAGCTAGAAATATGAAAACAATCAGAAAGCTTTCTAAAACTGCAAAAGGAACAAGTAACATATGCATGCATATTTGTCCATATTTCTGCTTGTCCAACTCAGTAATAGATAAATTCTTTATGGGTAGAATCTGCTTGTTCTTAAGATAGCATACAAAAGACCTCATTTTTGATCTGGGAACTCCTTAAAATCATGTAATATAACTAGGTTCAGGTTTTTTTCCAAATAATGTTTGCCTTTACTTTTCACACTATTCTATTAATTATTTTGAGGGCTGGTCAATATCAAGCCAGCCTGTGCTGAACCAATGTGACCAAGAGAGAATCATTTGGTCTAAAGAGCTAGCTTATAATGCAATTATTCGCAAACTTATTATTTATTTCAGAAGCATGACCTTAAAGAAGCTCATTTGACTTCAAAAAGATGTTTCTGTGTACTTAAACTCATGTGCCACGGTGGTGGATTCACACTGACTCAAGGCTGCTGGCAAATTAAGGTTGATATTTCTGAACTGGGAATCAGAAAGATGCTATGAATTCTCTTGTCCCTTTGGCTAATTGAAAAGTCAGCATTCATCTTCTGATACAGCTGTAAAACAGAGAGAATGGAAACTTGTCTTGTGTTTGCTTTTAATTTCTGCACATTTTAAACATTATCAATGTCCTGTACACTCTGTGTAATTGGGAACTGTTGCAGTAAATGAGATTCCTTCATCAGAGAAAAACATCTACATTTGTCAAACAACTTTTGAAGGCTTCTAAGTGTTATGAATAGAAATGCAAATATTTCAGAGGATTTTATTTTTAATATAGTGTAAATATTTCTTCACACACACTCAGTTGTATACGCTGAATGATCAAGTGTTGCGGTGTGTTTTTGTTGTATTATTTGTAATTTAAGGGTTTGCTTTATAACCCCCCCTGCTTTATGGTTCCCCCCCTATGTCATGGTTTACCCCAGAGGCATTGGTCTGTCCCTCTGTGTCAATCCTATTCCCTGTCTCCCAGCACCCCCCACCCCCCCCGTTCAGGTGTCAATCCCCTCTCAGAACCACCCTGCTTTCTAGAGGGTTCCCCACTATTCTGCACCCCATTATGTTCCCCGTCTCATGTCCCTCCTCCACCCCCTTTCCATCGGTCCTTCTCCCTGCCACCCCACCCTCCAGATTACCCCTTAAAACCCCCAACCCTACCCCCAGTCCCCGGTCCTTGCCTCTGCGAAGCCTTTGAGAAATAAAGATCTTCAGAGTAGCAAGCAAGGTCCCGTTCTGTGTCCTTTACGCCGATCCAGAGGGCGACTGTGTAGGAGGGTCAGAATCTGCTGGGGGAGGTTGCCGTGCCCCTCAATGCGCTGCGGCAATCAAGCACAAAGAGTGCAATATTTTAACATTGTAAAGAAATATAGTACATCACTCTGATAATGAGGAAGCAACAAAAATGTAATTTTATTTTTTTCTCAGTGTTTTAGTGATATGCACTGTTGGGCTGTGCATTTTCAGTTCACTGTATGTAACTTGGTTCATTCCCGTTCACCCCCGGCTATTTGGTTCTGTCTGTTGTCGATCATTGTACCCTTCCCCACACAGAATGTCAATCTCCTTACCCCTCCTACCCCATCCCTGTCTATCATCCAAATCCCTACCCTCATCTCTAGAATGTTCTATAAGGAACACCAGAAGATAGGACACTGCCCTTGAGACCTCCCTTCCCTTTCCCTCGATTGGGAAACCCCTATGTCTATCCTCCCCTTGTCCACGCCTCAGTTATCCCTCACTGGTTGATTGTAACCCCTCCTCTTTGGTATACAACCGGATGTCGGCAGCATTCTGGGCCCTTCGGGGAGCTGTCCTCCGGACAATAAACTTGGACTGTTGACCCTCTCAGAAGTGCCTCCCCTTTCTTCGCCTTTGCCGTCTCTACACTCCACCGTCCGGTGGCGACCTACGAAGACGCTTGCCTGCACTCCCCGAGTGTGGGTTTGTGTCCCCTGCTGTTACTGCTTGCAGGATAGCCGGGAGCAAACAGTGGCCAGCAAGTGGTCAAGTGGGCAGAGGATTTTATTTTTAATATAGTGTAGATATTTCTTCACACAAACTCAGTTGTATCTGCTGAATGATCAAGCACAAAGAGTGCAACATTTTAACATTATAAAGAAATATAGTACATCACTCTGATAATGAGGAAGCAACAAAAATGGAATTTTATTTTTTTCTTGGTGTTTTAGTGACATGCACTATGCTTTCATCTGAAATGCTGGAGTATTACAAAGATTGAAATTCTAGATATCTACTCATCTAAAAAGGTCATTCATATTTGTTTCCAAGATTGAGATTCGATGATGAAATATATATATTGGTTAAATCTGGACTCCAGGAGCATTAAGAGAAGGATAAAATCACAAAATTTCCCGTGGGTATATCTTGGCAATGAAAGCCTGCAATATCACAAATATATGTTGACTGTAGTAACAGTTGTGAACCTTTCTCTGTAACTTCCTAAATTTTAAGGATGATGGCCATTTAGCAGACACCCATCACCAAAATTAAAGAAAGAAAAAAAAGAAGAACCACCACAGTTTGTTGCTACAAAGAAGTCAGCTAAAAATAGTAGTTTATAATTTTAGTTATTCAATTTGTGACAGTAATTAGCCAGAGCAGGATCTACTGAATAGATCGGACCAATCTTTTTCTTTTCCTTCGTCAATCCTCTATCTCAGCTTTTGGAAACTTCTGAGAAAAAAAGAGTACAGCTGAAAATTAAAAGACTAAACTTGCTTTGCCTGAGCAATAGTTATTCAATTACCTTGGATCGATCAGGTGAAATGAAAGACCTATTGATCTGGGTACATATTTAGTTTCAGTATCACCAAATACCTATCATAAATACCAGTTGATTACCACTGCTTTTAATTTTTATAAAATGAGTGATTTCCATATTGAAAGTTTTTTCAAAGGGTTTGAAATATTCTGGAAGAAAAAAATTAATTATATCCAGCATGAATGATAGTGTATCATGGATACTAGTTAGTATTTTTTTTTTGTCTTTTTTTTTTTTTTTTTGACCGCACAGATCTATTTTATTTTTGACAGTCATAACAAAAGAACAAGTGACAATATTTGAAGTGTTATAATTATTCATGACTTAGGAGGAGGAAAGCCTTTTTCTTCAGTCCACGTTCACCGGCCCGCCAAAGTATTCACTGCTAAATGATCAAACATTCCAGTCATACTTAGGGAACAATTTAATGTGTCCTAAAGTCAAAGGGAATCTTTCCACTACTCTTTGCATTACGTTGTTGGATCGTAGAGTTTTTAGGATAGGGATTGTCTTTTCATTAGGTTTGGACCATGCAAAGCAAGTATGACCTCATTCTTGACTACTTAGTAGAGATACTTTTATCATAGAAAATAGTAGCAGGTTTTCAATACAATGTGTGGCCTATGTGAGGAAAAAACATAAATAGCAGTCCCTTAAAAAATTTCAGTTTTTTCTTCCTCTTTTCAGTGCTAGGTGAAACACCAATCTGTTTTTCATTAACTTGCCCTTGATACTGACTTTTATAGTGCCAATATCAGTTTAACAGATAATCCTACATGACTTTTTCTGATACTATAACATTCTTGCTTCTTTGCTAATATGATTCCCATTGCTTATTTTCTAATAAAGGTTTGAATGAAACACAGTAGAAAGGCTGTTCAAATACAAGTATTTTGCAATACTTCAGACTTGTAATTAATCCATAGGATTCCTATAGATTAGAGTTTGTTTACTGGCTAGCAGCAAATGTTTACTGTAAGGTGTATTAGTTTGGTTGTTTTTTTTTTCTTTTTTTCCCATACGCTGTGGAAGTATAACCTAACAAAAAGAATATGCCTTTTGTCTGGAAGTCTGAATATTTTTAGGTCAACTGATCCACATATATTGCTTACTGTGTGTTATTAGGTTAGTCAGCTACTGACAAATGTAGCACAGATCCTAAATAAGATTATTTTTATATCATTATTTACAAATCTGAGTTCTCATCTGGGATTAGAGCGATTAGAAAGCACAAACCATTAAAAAAATCATGAAGACGTGTCAGCTTGTGGCAAACCAGCAAATCTGTTATCATCTTCAGTTATTTTGTCTGTGTTTAGAACAGAAAAGTTGCCTATGGCTGAAATTACTCAGTAGAGGCAAACAGTAGACACACACGGCACGTTCATACCATGCACAATGCTCAACGTGCAAATTAGATTTTGAGTGCTGGCTGGATCTGTCTGGCCTCTAGCACAGCCTTTGGGTTTATGTCATCTGCACTGGCAGACACAAATGCCCAAGGAGCTGCTCTGCCAGAAAGGAATACTCAGTGCCCACTCCTCAAGCCCCTTCCCCCTCTGACACACCCTTACAATGTGTGGCATTGGCAAAATGTCAATGATTGCTTGCATTGAGATATTCCTCCCTGAAGATATCCTTCAATTCCCTTACATTGCCATAGTGAAGCAAGCTCTGTACGTGAGGGGTAAAGCCTGGAATGATTCAAAACATTTTTGTGATAAGAATGTTCCTGCAGCAAATCGAGTCAAGTCCAAAGGGATCCATAAATGGGAGGTTTTTTGCCTTATTCATTCAAGGCCAATGTATACAGGTAAACTGCTGTAACCTTTTGTTAAAACAAAAAAAGCTGCCACTTATAAAAAAGAGTGCTAGCTTTGATTAACAGAAAAACAGTAAACTGAAAACTGAGGAGCAGTTGTGCTACCCATTCTGTTGACCTTGCTGTGATGAGGCAGCACCTCACAGAGTGGCAGGACCTGTAATAATCTCCTGAACAATCAGATCTTTTAAGACAGAACACTTAGAAATGATCTTCTGAATATACCTTAAGAGTGGCTAGCATTTCTCAAATGTATCAGCTCCCATCTGAAAACCTGATTCCTCCAAATCAAACTTGCAAGTGAACACACTTTGTGACCTTACCAAGTCACATGTCACTTCATGTAACTTGGGTCTTGCACTTGATTTTTTTTTTTTAATTATTCCTATAGGCGCTTAAAATCCTAGCTATGCTGACTTCACTCTGTACTTTCAGTAGGACTAACAAAGTAGTCCACTGCGAGCTAGGTCATCGCTCTCTTTATAGTTCCCTCAAATTATTTGACGATAATTCCAATTTCTAACGTAGAGTATCAATACAGAGTTACTGTATTCACTGTGCTCTACCAAACTGCAGAGGTCAACCCATGTGAAGGCAACAGCAGCAACAGTGTCAATGCTAGCTGTCGTTTTACATTTCAAGGAACCCAAGTTTAAGAAATTATTTATGTAAATTATCATCTTTATAAATATTGTTATCCAAAAGGGCAGGAGAGAAACTTTTTTAAAGTATTGAACCAGTGATTGTTCAAAATGTGTAGAAAAATTCATGCACACTCTGATAGCATTTACCACAGTGCAGCATTTCTTTCCTACCTTGCTACCCTGACTGACTTAGTTGAAGTAAAAACTTCAATTTTTCCACCTTTGGTCCTGGTGAATGAACTTTTGAAGGTGTAAAATGTTTTGTGAGTTATGAAAAAAAGTGAAAGAAATCCACCACCTTATCTGAGGTCTCTTGATTCCACTGAGTGATCAAGAGCTGCTAAGAGACAGCTGCTTTGTCTTTCCAACAGATATTGGGGTGGTCGAGAACCAGAGCTTGTGAACATGAGGCTCTCCTACAGGTGGCCTGTAGCAGACTCCCCCTGTAATGCCACCTGCCCTTGCCCTTCCTCTAAACCTCATCTATGAGGTCTCAGTCAGCTCCTCATCCATCCCCAGGTGCAGCCCCATGAACTCAAGGTGGTCACTGACAGAGACGGTGACACATCCTCCTTGTCTCCCCTTCCTGTCCTTTTTAAAGAGTATTCCACTCCAACACTTCAGTCATAGGAACGACCCCACAGCGTTTCCATAATGCAAATAAGATTGAAGGTGTGGGCACATCTCTAACTCCCCTTTTTTATTCTCCATGGCTGCTTATGTTTGCATAGAGTCATTTAAGGTGGGCTCCCAGTGAACCTGACTTACAGGCTGGAGTGCCTGGAATTCCTTTGTGCTGCTATGTAAGATAAAGAAACCAGTCAACTTTCACTTTTCATTACTTGGCATGAATTTAACACAGCTTTAAGTCAAAGCAAGCAACAGACCCATAAAACTAATGTAACATATGGTTAAATAACAGAGCCTAGTTACATTTATTGCATATAGGTACATTAGTTTTAAACATGTATTGTGACGGTGTCCAAAGATGCCAGTCCAAGATGCTAAGACCTGGGTGGAGATCAGGAAGAAATTATCAGAGAGTTTATGTTCTAAATATCGCACAAAATGAAGGTTGAGAAGGATATGGCCTATAATTAAATGAACATGATGATGACTGACACAGTGTTATTTCTTAATTATGTTTGTTGTAGCTGCTTTTCTCTAGATAACTCATCCTGAGAAATTATCTTACATAATTGCTGAAAATAATTAGCAGGAAAAAAATCCACAGCAGATGCGGCTTTGAAAGTTTTTGATACATCCTGTCCAGGTCAGTGAAATACTTTGCCAATGAGTACTATGATAGCACTAATGGAAGTCCACCTGAGTTCCTACTGATGATAATATTACCAGCAGACACACTGATAAATTAAAATGGGCACACCAGCAGCAGCAACCACTCCAGAAAAATCCTTAAAGTGAATTTCCTTTAATGGCTGGGAAGACAAATGGCTCACATTTTATCATTGGATTCCTCCTCTTTCAGAAAATTGCCAATAAAGTTCCTGTTCTTAGCTCAAGATTTGGAAGAGTCTTGGACATAACAAATTTAACTCATTCAGTAACTTTGATATGCTTGTTCATTTATGTCAGTTATTTGTTCAGATTCTTCTTCAGTCGACCAATCTAATGCCTTTTCATATCTGAAATTAAGATAATTTGTTTTTTTTTAAATGGCTCACAAACTGAGTAGTGTTTCTGAGGAAGTCAGGTTCCTTTAAAATTGTTACTTGGAAGAGTTTGCCTGTACTGTAAGTACCTAAATTCATTAGGTACTTCCCATTTAGATGTAGGAATTTCTGTATGGTCCTTCCAGACTGACTCTTCCTAAACTCAGCCAGAACCCCAGAGAATTAGCTGCGGGCACACAAACAAATGTTATCAAATTTCTGTAGCTTAATGACCCACANGAAGTCAACAGGTCTATGAGCAATGTCTTACAGACCACAAGTTGTCAAAGGAATTACCTGCAGAGTTATCATGTTTGGTGTTGAACATCCAGATCCTTAATATTGTGGCTGTAGATTTAAAATTGTTAAAGAGAGNGCTGAGCTTGTGTGCTCTGTTAGCACTCTGTTTTTCTTTTACTTAGCAAACAGTACCAACAGACACAGTTTGAGACATTATTCCCCCACACCAACCCTTTTTGCTCTTTTTCCACTGCTGAAGACCATCCTTTGCAGTCAGTGTGGCAGAACAAATATTCCTTTTCTCCTGCAGGTTAGTTTAAACTCCTATCCAGTGCTCATTTAGTCTAGTCTGTTGCCTTATGATAAATGGTTAACTCATATGAGAACTTTTCTTCTGCTAATTTAATTTCAGGGAATTGTGACCTCTGACAGAGGTATGGCACTAAATCAGGAGTTAGTTTCACCAGTGCTTGTCTGTAAATGCCTTTAGCTTTTTCAATTACAAAGTAAAACACTGAAAATCTGTGTGAAGGAAATTGCCCCACATTTGGTATGGGCTAACAATGTGCTGATGAATAGCTGGCTCAGCTGATAGGCAGAAATTGACAGTGTTCTCACTGCTTGGGTATGTTCTCACACTCAGATCTGGTAAGTGGCTTGCTACTTGAAGCATTTCAAAGAATATTTATTTGTAATCATATCTTATAAAAACACTGTCAGAGACATTAATGCTTCCAGAATTGCCTGGTTACTATGTAGTTGCTCTTTTTGCTAAAGTATTCAGTGAGAGAGGTTGTGATACTTGGATTCAATGCCTTCATCAGTCCGTGGACTTTGAAAAATATATTCTGCAGTACAATAGATGCTAGTTTGGGTAGAAAGCACTCTCCAGCTGAAACTCTACCTTGGGTAGCAAAAAAACCAGGACAATTTTGACTAGGAAAAGCATGAACAACATAACCCAGTGAGAAAAGCATTTGGAAATAGATATCACTACCTACTACTGAGATTGCATTTTATGTAATTATCTTGCAAATAGGAAAACAGTTCCAATACTTCTGATCTTCTAATTGTCTCTTGCTGTAGAGCAAAAGTCGAGATTTTCTAACAGCTTCTAAGAATGATTTTTTCAGAAAACTTACTTGCTCTTTGAAGCTTGCAGCTCTAGTGTTCTTTTGAAGTCAACAGGTCTATGAGCAATGTCTTACAGACCACAAGTTGTCAAAGGAATTACCTGCAGAGTTATCATGTTTGGTGTTGAACATCCAGATCCTTAATATTGTGGCTGTAGATTTAAAATTGTTAAANTCTGGTTAGCATAATCTTCTGTATCAATGAAAGTCACCAACCACATTTGTCAAGACCAAATCAAGATTTCTCTGGGTATGTAGGGCAAACTTCACTTTCTGCATTTATGTAAATGCTATATGAAATTGTCCCAAAAGTATTAATCTGAATCCATACAAACCCCTAAAAATGGGATGATTATATAGAATGGAATAATTAGACCTACTATTGAATGTTTTTGTCTGTTTGTCTGAGGTATAAGCTTTTTTTAATGCTATTAATCATATTAACTACCATAGCACTCAAAGGAACCTGATTATACTATATCTGTACAATGCTAATTCAGAAGATACATGGGTTCATCCTGCAGAGGTACAGACCTAAATGACAATAGGGATGTAATCTGTGGGTGTGCAGAGGGACTTTCTGGACTCACTACAGCTATAAATATCACCTCAGGCCTTGTGCTGTGTTGATTAGATGCTGTGGTTTCTGCAAAAATTGCATGGGTACAGCAAGGTTTCAACTGTTCAGAACATACTGCACAGAAATACACTGTATATCCTTTTTGCATATATCCAAAAATACAAAATTAAAATAACCATTAAATTCATCCCACAATTAACTTATCTTTTTCTGAATGGTATTTTGAAGAATAAAGACACTACACTATAAAAATACTTGTATTGCAGTACTGTTAGATATCGATCAGAAGTTTGACTCCTTAATTAGGTCTGGTTTCAGACGAAAGCAAGAACCTTAAGTGATCATCAACCGAAAGAAAGGGTATGCAA
>WEZZ01005001.1:1427-14658 GCA_013400585.1 Chloropsis cyanopogon
GGAGTGAGAGACCAGGGAGTGAGAGGCTGAAGAACAGTGCTGTGGAAAGGGACCAGGGGTCCTGGTAAATGTAAAATTGAATACGAGTCAGTAATGTGCCTTGACAGGCAGGAGGGCAAACCAGGCCCAGCATCACCAGGTTGTCAAGAGAAGTGACTGTTCTGCTCTGTGCTTGATTGGGCCTCACCTTGAATAATGGGTGCTCTTTTGGGCACCATAATAAGAGAAAGATATTAACCTGTTGGAGAGTATCCAAAGGAGAGTTAGGAAGATGGTAGAGGGTTTGGAAGGAAAGAGTTATGAAGAGCAGCTGAGGTCACTTGGTTTATTCAGCTTGGAGAAGAGGAGATTGAGGGGACCTCTCATTGCAATTTTAAACATCCTCATGAGGAGAAGCAGAGGAGTAGGTGCTGATCTCTGTGGTGACCACTGACAAAACTCATGGAAATGGCATGAAGCTTAGTCATGAAATGTTTAGTTTACAAATCAGAAAAAGGATTTTCAGTTAGAGGATGGCTGGGCACTGAAACAGGCTGCTCAGAGAAGTGATTACTGCACCAAGTCTGTCTGACTTCATGAAGTGTTCGGAGAGCACTCTCAGGCACATTGTGTGACTCTTGCAGTGTCTTTTGCGGGGCCAAGAGTTGGACTTTGATGAATCTGGTGGGTCTTTTGCAACTCAAGAGATTCTATGATTCAGTGGTATTCTTTAGATGCTTGGTGTACACTATTAGTTCCAAGTGCAGAAATAAAATAATCACAAATTAAAGTATTTTAAAATAGAAGAACATTTAAAATTCAGTTCACATTTAAACTTAGTTAAACTTACTCTAGGTTAGTTAGGGTTCTGGGCGAGCTGTATTTGCTGAATACACGGGTTTTACCATGTTATTTAGCCCAATTCCCATAATTTTTAGAATATCCCTGTTCTGTTGAAATCCGTCTCCATTTCCTTGGTGTCTAGTATTCATCAAAGGGGAGATTAATTGAATCAAACTACATTTCCTACTGTCTGTCATCTGTGGAATTCATCTGAAGAGCAAGGAGAGGGAAATAATAAACTCAAAACCTAGCATTTCAGTATTTGCAGTGTTTTAAGTACAAAAAGTAAGATAATTGTTTAGAGATTCAGAATACGGCAGATCAGAGGAGTTACACCTGGCAACAGTGAGTGTTGCATATCTTGTATAGTTCCAGGATTAATTTCAGATTCCTCATTGCTTGTTCATGTTACCATGTAATGGTTGTATTGAGTTTTATTCTTAATGTAAGCAACAGAAATGCATTTCACAATTTATACAGTATAGTATTTTTACTGCAGGTGTAGTGCACATATTTACATTTTGGCATAAGTTAGTTGGCAAAGATGTAATTTAACATTTCATTTCTTAGTGGGATGTAATTCAGTGCAGATCCCTTTCCTTGTATAATTAATTTTTAGAGCAGAGCTTTCAGCTGTGGCAAAGGCATGTCGTCATAATTTTTTTAAAGGAACAATGTAGCATCAGTATTTATGATTAGCAGAAGTTCTCTTTCCATCCTCCTCTCAAAGATAATTCATACAAATGTAAGGGAAAGGGATTGGAATCTTCTCCCTAAGGACATCTCCTGAGAAATGAAGGATACCAAAGGATTTTGGTGGGCCTCTATGGGAGGCCATGGTTACCAGAAACTGGTCCACAGGGTGATTAAACAATTCTTGTTAATTTCTAAGGGATAATCTCCTCTTTACATTTCTGTCAATGTTTTATGTAAGGGGATGACTTGTTTTGGTAGTATGTAATGGCTTTTGTTCCCAGAACCACTGCATCTTGAAAGTAATGCTGCATTTTGGTAAAGTAACACATTAACCTTCTGCCTGTTTCTGATACCAGCTGTTGAAAGTTTGTTGTAAAATAATGTAAAATAATGTAAAAAAAAAATCAAAATAAAGTAAGGGCATTATACTAAATGAGCTTTTTCAGTAGTTTTGAAACATCTTGATAGGATGTCAAATAATAAAATAAATTTCTAATAATAAATAAAAATACATAAATCCCTACATTTCAGAAGGCACGTAAATGAAAAGAACTTGAGTAAAAAGTACATGAGAAGCAACAGAATTTTGTGTTTTTCTCTACTAAACATTTTCTCTAATTGTTAGTGTTCTGTAATTATTTTTATACCACAGAGGATCTTTATCTTATTTATGTATGACTCCTGTACCCATCAGAAGGTTTTTGAGAAAATACTGAGTAATTTTGAACTGAGACTTTATTAGATGCTGAGTAGCTCTTAAAACTAATATCCAAAGAAATCTGTTATCTGTTACTAAATTATGTTCATCTGCAGTAGCATGAATAACATCCAGATTCACTAGTTATATCTTTCTAACAAGTTAAACAAGAAAGAATTAGAGTTATTTTCTGACACCTATTCTGGTGTCCATTATAATCATGCAAGCATGAGGACTTGCATAATAAGAAGGGAGTAGCAGACTTAAACTGTGTGATTGAAGTTAGGCTGAGAAATAAATGTCTAAAACTTGAGTCAAGATCAACAGTAGAATTTGTAAGAAAGAGGACAATGTATGTGGTATTAAGAAATACAGTTACTTCAGGCAAGGCTATAAGCACATAATTTGAGGTGAGGTGCAGTAGTTACCTCAGCAGCTTGTGTGAGCAGGGCATGTAGGAGGGCACAGGCACTCCCCAGCTCCTCAGGGGAGCTCACCTGGTGGTTTTTCCCAACCCAAGTAGAACAGGCCCAAGATTGGATTCCATATGGTTGAAAGCTGGTGCTAGAAGGAGCATGGTGACCCAGAGAGCTCCCTCAGAAGCATGCAGCTGTCCCGATCTCCCATCTGCAGAGAGTGTTGAAGCCTGTGCCAGAGGGCAGCAGAGAGACAACACCTGTATGTGCTATGACCAGGTGGATGATCTTTTATTGATGAGGAGGGGGAAGCTTTGTCACCAAGGATAAGGCTGAGGTACTTAATGCCTTCTTTGCATCAGTGTTTAACATAAAGACCTGTTATCCTCAGGACAACCAGTCCCCTGGACTGATAGACAGGGACAGGGAGCAGAACAGACCCCCTGCAATGCAGGAGGAAGTAGTGACGTGCTGTGGTACTTAGACACCCACAAGTCTGTGGGGATGGATGGGATTCACCAAAGGGTACTGAGAGATCTGGCAGGAGAGCTTGCCAAGCNGGGAGGGAGAGCCAAAAAAGCCACTCTTCATCATTTATCATGAGTTCTGGTTAACTGGGAAGGTCCCAGACAACTAGAGGTTGACCAACATGACTATAGAAAGAGTTGCAAGGAGGATTCGGGGAATTAGGGGGCTGTCAACCTGACCTCAATGCCAGGGAGGGTTATGGAACAGATTATATTGAGTGCAGTCACGTGCCACATACAGGATTACCAGGGCATCAGGCCCAGCCAGCATGGGTTTAGAAATGGCAAGTCCTGCTTGACCAGCTTGATCTCCTTTTATGACCAGGTGACCTGGCTAGTAGATAAGGAAAAGGCTGCGGATATTGTGTACCTGGACGTCAGCAAAGCCTTTGATACTGTCTCCCACAGCATTCTGTTGGAGAAGCTGGCAGTCTATGGCTTCACTGGGTAAAGAACTGGCTGGAAGGCTGGGCCCAAAGTGTGTATTACATTTAATTCCACGTGTCCCATGGGGTTGGTGGTTGGAGACAGGGACAACATACATACCTCAAAGCTCCATGCGACAAACAGCATATTTTATTGATGAGAACCTTCGTATATAGGGAATTCAAAACTCCTGGGTCTTGACAGCTTACTGGTCTGATCCTCACACAGCCCAGCTCCTGACCAGTGAGATGTCTTCAGGCCAGAATGGAACGTGATAGGTGAAGTTCCCTGTCTGCCAACCCAGACTGCTGGATTTATGAAACCAGGCTGGGCTTCTTATTTATCAGTACAAGCCAGCTTGTACAGTAACATCTCCCCCTTCCTTTCTTTATTAAAAATTTGTGTAGGGCCATGTATTACTGGAGCTCCTGTCTAGGAGCTATTAGGCGAGAGCTCTGGCTAGCATGTCACAGGCTATTTGCTTAGAAGTTACAAAGTTACAACTAAACACTAAAAACAAGAAACCATTTAACCTTTAGAATCATTAGAGAAAAATCCAACTACTAGAAAAACAATCTGTAAACAGAAAAACCAGTGTGTAAACAAATAGAGTCTTTTTGTTGTGAATTGATTGAAAGGTATGAGAAAAATATGAGAACATGAGAACACTCAGGTCCTTTGAGAGGTGTGTACCTCCACCTCTCTTTTCCCCTTTCCTTTGTTCTAACAACCACAACAGGAACAAAACATGTACCTTTGAATGAAATCAAGAAAGCGAAAGTTACAACTGCTTATATGCTTTACCATCACCCAGGCTCTGCCATCACTGAGGGGCCTCTTTCTCACAATGAGGACTTGGAGAGTTTCTTCTGGATGAAGCCTCCACGTTTATCGCAAGGGCAAGGGGTTCAGCTTTTGCAAAGCCAAATTAGCTCATACAGAAACACTTGGTTTTGATAACTTTCCTTGCCAGACAAAGCCATAGCCCGGTCAGGGCTATGACTTAGTCTGGGAGGGCCTGATGCAATACCTCTCTCACCAGTTAAGGCCACAGCTTGGCCAGAGCTGAGACCCAGACTGGATGGGCTTCTCTATCATATCCTTAAAATAAATCTTTATAGAATAGGTAGTTTTGATATTTACCCTCAACTAAACAATCAATGATGCTATGAAGAACCTATAAATAACTATAACAACATACACAGATAAATCTCTTGAAAGCACCATTTACCCTCTCATTACAAGCAAACCAATTTAAAACTATACACACAGAACCCCTTCCACTTTCCAGGGCTGCGCTGCTGGCTGGGGCACTGCCTGCGCATGCCGAGGCATTGGCACAGTGCAGGCTCTCGCTGCCCGCCAGGACCCGACTGCCCCTCTCGGTCCCCCGCGTGTCTGGGCTGCTGTGTAATCTTCCATGTGGCGCCCGTTCAGTGCCTTATGGTGCAGCATGGCCACTTTCCCCACCACCCAGTCCCTCACCACTGTATTATTAAATTCAATATCAGTTTCCAAGGTCTTAGGATTTTAACGGCATTTGTGTCACCTTGGTAAACTGCATCCATTATGTATTTACCAGTCTGCATCCATGTATGTATATTTAATGCATTCTCTTTGGTATGTTCCAATCCCTGATTTTTAGTCCTTATTATCAAATCCAGTAAAGTTTTTTGTTCATAATCTATGTCCCTCTCCCTTAGAAAATAGGTCCATACCTGCGTTGCAAAATGTTTCTGCACAGAGACAGATCCTCCTGCGTTTTCCAGTGGAGTTTTTCTTCTATTTAAAATGGGTGTATACAAAGGAAATCTGGATTTTTTTAGCAGCTTTCAGCCACGAAACAGCTCTGCTCACTGTATAATCTGAGTGGCTCTTCACACATTCCTCTGATTATTTCTAGCTTTTTGCTAGTTTGGCGGCTCTTCACACATGCCTCTTGATTATTTCTTCAGCTTCTCTGCTGGCTTTTTCTGGTGGCTCTGCTCGCATGCTGGCCTGTCTTCTCCTGTTGTGCCCATGGGATTTGCCTGAGTCACTGTGGGTCACCACATATTGTGTTTAATTCCACGTGTTCTGTGGGGTTGCTGGTCAGAAACAGGGATGACACGCTGTCTTGGTTTGAAAGACAGGTATCTGCTAAGGATGGCAGGAGCCTTCCTTGAAGTGGAAAATATAAACTCCCTCCCTCCGAAGTATTATAATTCTGAAATTAAGGGGCTCTCAGGCAAAAGTATGGGAATAGGAATAACTGTTCTTTACTAGGAAAGCAAAACAAACAAACAAACAAGAAAACCCAAATGCAATAGTATAAAAGAAAAAAACTGACAGGCTTAGAATACAAACTGACACCCTGTGGGTCAGGGTGGTGGCAGCAGTCCCTACTGAATGGTGGCTACAGTCCTCCTGGAGTGACAGATGTGGTTTGGTTGAAGCAGGGATTCTGAAGAAAAATGTAGTTTCCTCTGAAGGTCCGGTGGTGGTGTAGATGGGCCTGGTCTTCCTCTGGGAATCCGGCAGAGAAAAGGCTGCTCCTCTGTGTGGAAGTGTGAATGTCTATGTTTTATTATGGTATTAATGTATATCTGGTATGCCCCGGGTCCCCTCCCCCTCCTATCCCCACGGTGTTCCTTCCCAGACCCTGGCCCCTCCCCTTTCCCTGCCCCCTCGGACCCCCACTGCATCATCCCTGTTACCCTACACCTGAGATAACCCCATTGGCCCTTGCCCTGTCCCGCCCCGGGGGGTGGGCCCTTCCCAGCCACGAGGAGCTGAGTTGGAACCTGACCACCTGGAGTAAAGCACCTTTTCCAACTCACTCTGCCTTTCTGGTTTCTTATGTGGGAAAGCTGCAGTTCCCAGCAACAAGCTAAGCCCCGCCGGGTACCTTCCAGAGCAAAGTAAGCTAAGGAGGACCAGGGGAAAGCTGGGAACCAGTGCTGCGGGGTCGGGGTCACCCAGCAAGCTAGCCGAGGGCGAAAGGGGACCCCAACTCGCACTCCCACACCTCTGGGAATCCAGTGAAGAAGGCTGGTTTGGTGTCCCAAAAGCTCAGATTATATCCAGTTTGAAATGCTTGGCTCCTCCCCCAGGCAGAGCTTTTCTCAATGGCCCATTAAGAGAAGATATTTCCCGGAGTGGGGATTGGTTTGTAGAAGAGAGAAGCAAGCTGCTCAACTAACAGAAGATAACTGCACCACCCTTAACAGATGGGAAATAGAATACACTCTTATCTTACAATCTAGGACACACACACATACCCAAGCTCCATGTGACAAACAGTGTATTTTATTGATGAGAGCCTTCTTATGTTGGAAATTAAAAACTCCTGGGTCTCGACAGCTCATAGGTCTGATCCTCACACAGCCTGGCTCTTGACCAGTGAGATGTCTGCAGCCCAGGATGGAATATGATAGGTGAAGTTCCCTGTCTGCCAACCCAGGGCCTGATTTATGAAACCAGGCTGGGTTTCTTATTTATCAGTACAAGCCAGCTTTATACAGTAACAAGCGTGCGTGTGAATAGTGCTGCAGTTGGTGGTCAGTCACTACTGGGAATCCCCAAGGCTCAGTACTGGCTCCAGTCTTGTTTAGTGTCTTTATTGATAGTGTGGATGAGGGGACTGAGAGTACCCTCAGTAAGTTTGCAGACAGCCAACACTAAGCTGGGCGGGAGTTTTGATCTGCTGGAGCACAGGCAGCCTCTGCAGAGTGATCTGGACAGGCCGGGTGAAGGGGCTGAGGCCGGTGGCATGAGGTTCAATGAGGCCAATGCTGGTTCCTACACTTGGATCCCATCAACCCCATGCAGTACTACAGGCTGGGGAAGGAGTGGTTGGAGAGTGGCCCAGGAGAAAAGGACCTGGGGATGCTGATTGACAGCTGGCTGAACATGAGTGTGCCCAGGTGGCCAAGGTGGCATCCTGGTCTTTATCAGAAATCATGTGGCCAGCAGGACCAGGGCAGTGATTGTGCGCCTGTGCAGTGGTGATGCCCCAGCTCAAGTCCTGTGTTCAGTTCTGGGCCGTCCACTTCAAGAAGGACATGGAGGTGTGGGAATGTGTGTCCAGGAAGGACAACAGAGCTGGTGAAAGGTGTAGAGAGTAGGGTCATATGAGGAGTAGCTGAGGGAGCTGGGGTTGTTTAGCCTGGAGAAAAGAAGGCACTGGGAAGAACTTGTCACTCTCTACAGCTGCCTGAAAGGAGGGTGTAGTGAGATGAGATTGGTCTCTTGTTACAGTCAGTTAGTGACAGGATGAGAGCAAATGGCCTCAAGCTGTGACAGGGAATGTTAATTTTGGACATCAGAAAGGATTTCTTTACTGAAAGGGTTGTTAAATACTGGAATCGGAGCAAATAGCCTCAAGATTTGTCAAGGGAGGTTCAGTTTGGACATCAAGGAAGAATTTCTTTACTGAAAGGGTTGTTAAATATTGGAATGGGCTGTTCAGGGAAGTGGCAGAGTAACCATCCCTGGAAGTGTTCAAGAAAGAACTGAATGTGGCACTTGGTTTAGTTAACATGGTGGTGTTCAGTCAAAGGCTGGACTTGCTGGTCTATGGAGCTCTTTTCCAGCCTTAATGTTTTATGATTCTATGATAAGTAAGGTAAATTTTAGTAATGTTTGTCAAGAGCTGTCTTTTCTACTTCCATGTTCTTCAGAGTATTCAGTTTTTAGAATATGACTTACTACACTGCTTTCCAAAGTTGAAATAAGCCCATAGGTTGAAAAGCTATTGACTGCAAACTGCTCTGTGATCTAGGAAGCCAAGATAAGTTACAAATGGAATGGTGTTGTCTTCCCTTGTTGAACAGTCATTCTAGTTATACTTGATTGAGTACAAGCATATATGACCATCTATGAAAAATCTTAAGATTCAGTCATTCAGCAGCTATTTCAAGGTGGAAATAATAGCTATTTGTTCTAGTCATCTGTTTGAAATTATCTGACAGGAATATGAATATTACACAGATACCTTTATAAAAGAATTTTTAAAAACTCAATCAGTACTGCAAAAATTTATGTCTCTGTATCTTTAATTTACCTGGTTTAAGGAAGCACAACTGTAAGTTTAAGTGTGCGTGTAAACTATTAGTAAGTTTAGTCTATGTAATTGCCTTTCTAAGAGCTATGTATTAATTTCTAAAAGTTGAAATTTATGTAATTAGTCTAATTTTTCCTTATTCTTCTTCCCTAATAAATGCTGCACCCATATTATGGCTGAATTAATTTTTGGTATTTGGAAGTCCAGCACAGAAACATCCAGCTTAATTTTTCATGATGAGCTATCTATAAAAATTACTGTCTTTTATACCATAGTATTATAGATGAGTAATGAGATGGTTGGCTCTCACAATTAAGCTGTGAACAGTATATGTATATTAAGAGAAGTTTTGTAAATATATTGTTATATTACTGTAATATGTCCTCCTCCCCGCATTGATATCATGGGATGGCCGTGCTAGTTGGGGCATTTGGGGAGGGTTGGCTTGTTACTATAGGAATACCTGACCTCCAGTCAAGATGTAAGAAAGTGACCTCCACCACTAGATGGCAAAGAAGGAGTCAACTGACAAGACTTTAGGAGGAGCTAGAAGTATAAGAGGCGGAGCATCTACTTTAAAGATGAGTACATGGCTGGTAGTCATGGGGGCTCCCAGTGCTGTAATTTTTCCTTATTTAGTCCTTTTGTTGTATTTTTTTTTTGTTAAAGTTTAATAAACCTTTAAAATTTTAAAAAGTGAGCAGTTGTTTCTCACAATGGATAAAAACCTCGTCTCCATGGCCGTAGGAGATTTCGAAAGAGAAGCATGTCCTGCCGCAAGTTCAGCAGCTTGAATGAGTTCTCCTATGACCATTGTTGATTGCAGGTAGACACCCAGGGACGGCAGAGGACTAAATAATGAAAAAGAAAGAGAGGGAAGAAAAAGCAGATGAAAATTGCGAGTATTTGTGTGCATGTAAGAGCCTGAGAGTGTGCTTGGAGTGTTTGTGAGATTTGAGAGGGACTGGATTTAGAGGGGCTTGAGAATACCTGGGTGTGCCAGGTTGAGAGTCACCAGATATTTGGGGAGTTTGGCTGTGCTGGTGCAAGAGTCTTGGAGGCCACAGCGAGAGGCAATGTGTGTGGTGTCTTCTGGGAATCCGGTGTGGCATCTCCCAACATTCAGTGGCCCGGCGGGAGCAGCGGCAGGGGCGCAGCTCATGCCCAGCACTGCTGAGGGTCAAGGGTGAGCTTGGTTGTGCGGGGTCTTGGAGACCTCAGATGGGAACCTGCTTGGGTGATGGCTGGCAGGAACCCAACACAGTAGCTCTCAGCGCCCACTGGCCCTGTGAGAGCAGTGACAGTGGTGGCAGCACCAGGAGTGGTGGCAGCGGCAGTGGTGGCAGCACCAGGAGTGGTGGCAGCGGCAGCGGTGCCAGGTGCTGTTCACATGCGGCACTGCTAAGGAAATCCAGCACTATAATGTCCAGTGCACCAATTCAGCTGGGAACGGGGCAGCAGCTTGGAAGTGCGGGCACGGTTGCATGTGGTGCGGCCGATGATAAGCGCCACTTGGTGAAGCCCCGGTACCAGGCTGGCCATGGTGACTTGGGCATGCCAGGGGCGGTGGCATCCAGCGGGACTGACCCGGGACTGCCGGACTGTGGAGACTTCTCTGCAGTAATCTCCCAGTGGGGTCATGGGAGCCCACATGGCAGGGAGCTTTTGGCAGTTCCCCTAGCATACCAAAAGGCACTGGGGTGTGAGACCCTGGCAGCAAAAGAGTAGAAGGGCCAACCCAATCACACAGGAGTTCCTCGACTACAGGCAGGACTTTTGTTTCACCCTTCCAGGGAGAAAGTAAGGTGTTTTTCCTTCTTTCTCTTTTCCTTTATCTCTTTCTACTTTCTTTGTCTTTCTAACCGACTGGGGGGGCAGGCTGTGTCAGGAGAGCCTGTGGTTGGTAAAGGGGCGCTCTGTTGGGGGAAAGCTTGTGACTGGCTGATCAGGATGGAACTATAGGCAAGTAGGGAATCCCCAAGGGGAGAAGGAGAAATTGAGGAGTTATCAGCAGGTATACTCCCAGATAGTCCACTGGGAAGAAAATTAGCCCAGTGGAGATATGTCTCCAACACCAGAGATAAAAATAAGTTCAAGATGATACAGTACTACGTGATGGAGTGGACTAAAGAAGAAATCAGGTCTGATAATGTACTTTGGCCAAGGTATGGGTCAGACGAAGGGTGGATATATCGGGCTTTTAAACATTTATGTAAAGACCATTTACGTAAATTAACCATTTAATCAAGAAGAGAGAAACACTCCCTGTTGGGAAGCAGAAAGTCCAAGTTCAGGGGTGGGTGAGTTTAAAATAACAAAAGAGTAAAGAATGGGACCTGTTAGACTATTTCCCTCCTCCTTCACTGGCACTGACTGCACCTCCCTTGCCCTCTAATGGGCCTATTCAAAACACTAAAAACAGAGTGACATAGCAAGAGGAAAACAAATCAGGGGATAGGAACCAAGCAATAGGATAGTACCCTCTGAGAGGAGTACCACTGGGTAGAATACAAGGAGCAATTGGGTCTGTAACTGTACCACTCAATTCCTCTGATGTGAGGATGTTAAAGAAAGAATTAAAAGGATTACTACAAGTCCCCATCGGGTTAGACCAATTTTTAGGCTCCAGTATTTATACATGGGAAGAAATGCAATCAGTAATGGCCATATCATTTACACCAAGGAAAGACAGATGATCTGGGCGACTGGTAAGTGGATATGGGAAAGGGAGCACATGCAAGGACCTACTGGGGATCTGAAAATGCCCACAGTACGCCCTAATTGGGACCACAATGACCCCAGAGGAAGGCAAAACATGGATGAGTATAGAACATTATTTATCAGGGGTACTAAAGAAGTGGCCCCACAAAGCCAAAATGCTTGTAGAGCATTTGATGAACAACATAAGAGGGAAGAAACCCCAACAGAGTGGCTAGAAAGGCTCAGGAAAAATATGAGTCAATATTCAGCTATCAACCCTGAAGCAGCAGCCAGACAGATCTTATTAAAAACATATTTTATCACCCATGTGTGGCTAGATATATGGAGAAAACTAGACAAATTAAACAGTTGGCAAAAAAAGGGAATTGGAGGATCTCTGAAGAGGAGCACAGAAAGTATACATCAGGAGGGATGAAGAAACAGCAAAGGAAAAGGCCAGAGTAATGTTAACTGCCATTAGAGAAGGAAAAATTTGTTTTTATTGTAAGAAAAATGGACACTTCAAGAGAAATTGCCCCCAAAGTGAAAGGGATCTGAAGGTTTTTAAGAACGAGCAAACACGGGGAGGGTAGAAGATTAGAGATGTCAAGGGCTCTACCTCCTGGGGACAGAATATCGTCAAGAGCCCTTAATAAAATAAATCCTCAAGAAGAAGAATATAAACTTTTGGTGAGCACAGGAATTAAAACCAAACAAATTGTGTTTATAGAATTGAAAGGGGATATAGAAAGAGTCAAAATACCATGCAAGTAGTGGGTACAAAAGGAGAAGGGTTTAAAACATTAATTCATAATGTTAACCCTAGAGATTAAGTACTGATGAAATAATGGAGAGACCAGCTTCCAACTCCTCAGTGGGGAGGTGCCTTTCAGGTACTGCTAACCACTGAATCGGCTGTGTGACTCTCAAGCAGAGAGCTAATGAAAGAAGCACCAAGAAGTCTGAAGAAAAAAAAAATAGAGTCAAGCTACCACCAGCCAGCTCGAGGAATGTTTTAGGTAATACTTTGGGTGGGAAGTTTGAACTGTACCTATTATTGATGTAATTATCCTGTTTTAATAGAGATTGCAAGCATCTGTTGGGGGGAGGTACCAAAAGAACCTAAAGAGATGCTGGGGTTGTTTACTTAGGAAGGCAAGAATCAGAGGGCAAGACCAAGTTGGCCCCTGTGTTTGCCACTGAGGAGATTCCATAGCCCTGCTGTGGGCAGCAATCCCGTAGGCATACTAAGGTGGGGGCAAAAAGTCATACTGGACCTCTATCATTCCTCAGCTGTCTTTTCCCTTCAACACCCAATACAGGTGCAATTAACAACAAGAACTAGAGGGCAAGACTGAGGTGGCCTCTTTACTCACCACTTAAGATACATCTGCTATGGGTAGCAACCCCATAGGCACGGTAGGTGGGGGTAAAAAGCCATACCAGACCTCTGTGATTCCTTTTTGTCTGTCCAAACAATTCATCATTAAGGGCCTAAAGAAAACCTGGGATTTTTTCTGTTCCCTCTGTCCTCACCCACAACAGATGCTGGTTGAAAATAAGAGTTAATTGTTCTAGCTAGATGACTTACAGAAAAGGAAAAGGGGGCTTTGTTATAGATGAGTAATGAGATGGTTGGCTCTCACAATTAAGGGGTGAACATTATATGTATGTTAAGAGAAGTTTTGTAGATGTTTAGTTATGTTACTGCAATATGTCCTTCCCCCCACCCCTGTGTGGTATCACAGGATGGCCTTGGTAGGTTGGGCCATTTGAGGAGGGTTGGCTTGTTACTATAGTAACACATGACCTCCAATGAAGATGTAAGAAAGTGATCTCCACCACTAGATGGCAAGGAAGGAGTCGACTGACAAGACTTTAGGAGGAGCTAGAAGTATAAAAG
>WEZZ01005001.1:15836-34204 GCA_013400585.1 Chloropsis cyanopogon
GCTAATGAAAGAAGCACCAAGAAGTCTGAAGAAAAAAAAAATAGAGTCAAGCTACCACCAGCCAGCTCGAGGAATGTTTTAGGTAATACTTTGGGTGGGAAGTTTGAACTGTACCTATTATTGATGTAATTATCCTGTTTTAATAGAGATTGCAAGCATCTGTTGGGGGGAGGTACCAAAAGAACCTAAAGAGATGCTGGGGTTGTTTACTTAGGAAGGCAAGAATCAGAGGGCAAGACCAAGTTGGCCCCTGTGTTTGCCACTGAGGAGATTCCATAGCCCTGCTGTGGGCAGCAATCCCGTAGGCATACTAAGGTGGGGGCAAAAAGTCATACTGGACCTCTATCATTCCTCAGCTGTCTTTTCCATTCACCACCCAATACAGGTGCAATTAACAACAAGAACTAGAGGGCAAGACTGAGGTGGCCTCTTTACTCACCACTTAAGATACATCTGCTATGGGTAGCAACCCCATAGGCACGGTAGGTGGGGGTAAAAAGCCATACCAGACCTCTGTGATTCCTTTTTGTCTGTCCAAACAATTCATCATTAAGGGCCTAAAGAAAACCTGGGATTTTTTCTGTTCCCTCTGTCCTCACCCACAACAGATGCTGGTTGAAAATAAGAGTTAATTGTTCTAGCTAGATGACTTACAGAAAAGGAAAAGGGGGCTTTGTTATAGATGAGTAATGAGATGGTTGGCTCTCACAATTAAGGGGTGAACATTATATGTATGTTAAGAGAAGTTTTGTAGATGTTTAGTTATGTTACTGCAATATGTCCTTCCCCCCACCCCTGTGTGGTATCACAGGATGGCCTTGGTAGGTTGGGCCATTTGAGGAGGGTTGGCTTGTTACTATAGTAACACATGACCTCCAATGAAGATGTAAGAAAGTGATCTCCACCACTAGATGGCAAGGAAGGAGTCGACTGACAAGACTTTAGGAGGAGCTAGAAGTATAAAAGTCAGAGCATCCATTTTGGAGATGAGGATGTGGCTGGTAGTCATGGGGGCTCCCAGTGGTGAAATAGTCTGTTGCCCTTCTTATCTATACTGTGGGTAACATATAAGTCTATGTAATCATAGTTTGTGGTAATTGAGGAT
The DNA here is from genome assembly GCA_013400585.1 of Chloropsis cyanopogon. NCBI lineage: Eukaryota > Metazoa > Chordata > Aves > Passeriformes > Irenidae > Chloropsis > Chloropsis cyanopogon. The sequence goes on from WEZZ01005001.1 coordinate 16,942, forward strand.
GTAATGCCAGGCAAGGAAACTGGGGTTTGAGGATTTGCTTGCCCATTTAGCCTGCTGTATTCAATAGAGTGGCAGCTGAATTTGAGGAACACAGCCAGTGAAAAACATGGTATAATTTAAAGAAACTCCATAAGCCTGGGGAATGCTAACAACTAGTGCAATTGGATACTTGTGACAGCCTGCCGACACTTTGTTGTGATAAGAGAAAGCACTGATACTCTATTTCTAAAATGTTTATTTTTAAAAAATTAAATATTTACATAATGTTTATTTGTGAAATGCTTACTGCATGGCATTTTTTATAAAAGTACACTATTTCTTATGTAATATAGTTTTGAAGAAAAATTCCCTTACCTGAAGAAAATCTCGCAGTGCCTGACTTTTATCTTACGTGAAAAAAGTGGAAATTGAAAAAATAGATAGAGAACAAAATTGGGATATTTAAACTAATTTGATGTATTGGAGTATTGGATAAAGGTATTGGTAAAACATTCCCAATATAATCAATACTGGATTCAGTGTAATAGAAGGTGACAAAGTATAGCCTTTATAATGTGATTTAAATGTAGGTTTTAAGAATTTTGTTAATTAAAAGGGAAAAAATGAAAGCAACATGAACAAATGAGAAGGATGGTTTTGACCAGGAAAAGGTTAATTTTTTGGGATAGTTGTCAGGCAGCATGGCCAAGGCCCCAAGGTTATTGTATACCACTTCATTGACCTTGTCAGGTCAATGCCAGGAGTGGGGAAGCAGACTCTCTTTTCCAGGGACCAGGGGTTCCTCCTGGTTGAGAAAATGTGCCTGCAGTTGGATTAGGCTCAGCAGTGAGCATTTTGCATGTAAATCACCCTCACTTTTGTATACTTTTGTTCTTTGTATTATTGCTGTTACTATTTGTTTTCTTATCTCATTACTCTTCCCAGCAAATTGTGTTCTCTCAACTCATGATCCTTGCCTTCTGTTCCTCCAATTCTCAACTCCATCACACTGCTGTGGGGAGGGAGAGGGAAAAAGTGGGGGAAGCAACTGTGAGCAGTCGTGTGGTTTTGTAGAATCTCAGTGGGGGCATTGACTTGGGGGGGTACCATTCCTAAACCGTGTCAAGCTCTCTTCCCATTTTCTTCCCCTTCTCCCTTTCCCATCTTGCATACTTGTTAACTACAAATATCTAAGTTAAGGAGTAAACGATGTTCTTAACTCTCAAAAGTGAAAAAATATTTTTCTGGTTCGGTAATTAAAAACTTTCTATTAATTAGTAATACTAAGAAATAGTACAAATCTAAAAATCTCTTCTATTCTTTATAAGATCTTACTTGTATGCCAAGAATGAATAATCATTTCACAGTTTTTAGAATTGTAATGTGATTATCCATTTAAACCCCGTAAAAATTAGCGACAATCTTTCTCACAGAATGCCATTTTAATTTTTATAAGTTATCCAACTTAGTACAGGAATTTCTGTAAGAAAAGAACACATAGGCCTTAGTTCATTCTTTTTGCTTGTGTTAATTTGTCATGTATCTTTCAATTTCAGTGATGACTAGGCAGAAGTTTTTGAGTCAACACCTCTTACCAAGCAGGCCAGGTTTGTTTTTTGGTTGTCCACTGAAGGAGGTAGAATTCTTGTGGGTAAGACTTGGAGGGCAGTAATGAAAGGCAATATTGCTTGCAGTTATGCCTTCCCATTTCTCATGCTTTATGCATTAGCATTTAGGCCACTGTACAGCTGGTATTGCTTCAGTTAGGTAAAACAATGATGCTGCTCTCAAGCATGAGTTTTGTGTCTCTTGTGGTTTTGACACTTGTTATTTTCAAGAAGAATTCACACATATCTTCATACAGTTTTCTTGACTTTTTTCTTAATTTATTTTTTTCTCCCTTCTTCTGCATCATGTTTCTGCATGATTTCTTGTGCAACATAAAGCAGCAATGTGCAAGTAAATGGTTTGAGAACTTCTTCAGAAACAAAGACAGAGAAGGTTCAGACATGGTTCTGAGATTCACTGGAGAAGTGACTTTGACTAGTGTACTGTGTGCCACTCACTTGACTTCTTATTCTGAGTGAGCCTTCCAAAGTGCCTAACAAAGCCAAATCTCTGTGTTTAATAATAATCTGAGTCCTGAAATCCTTCCTGGGACTCTGCTCTTGCAGAATTCTTGTTGTTTCTGTCAGCAGACCATTCTGAGTGCAATTGCTGACATTTTCAAAGAGATTTGTCAGGAAATGCCTTTCAGGGTTGTTTTAAACCACTGTCTTGAATGTGCTGAGGTCTCCCTAGTGCCACTGGTCATTCATATTGTGTTTTAAGTATAGACTTGCAGCTCAGGTTAAACATTTGAGTAAACTGAAAGACCACAGATAGCGTTGTGTGCCTTGGTACAAGGAGGAGGCCAGACAACCAGATGCTCCTGGATGTGGCACACATTATCCATCAGTACTTAAAATTACATCAAACATGCTTGTGTAGTATTGTTTTGGGTTTGCATGGCCTGCTTTTGGAAACAGGGAGGAAGCTACAGGGGGTGGCTTCTGTGAGAAGCTGCTAGAAGCTTCCTCAGTGTCTGGCAGAGCCAATCCCTGGTGGCTCCAAAGATTAATGTGCTGCTGGCCAAGGCTGGGCCAATTAGAAATGGTGGTAATGCCTCAGTGATAACATATTTAAGAAGAAAAAAACCAAGAAGTTGTTACTGCAACTAGAGTGCAGTGAGAACGTGTGAGAGGAGCAACTCTGCAGACACCAAGGTCAGTGGAAAAGGAGGGGAGAAGTGCTTTGGAGCTGAGATTCTTCTGCAGCCTGTGATGAAGAGCATGGTAAAGCAGCTGTGCCTCTGCAGTCTGTGGAGGTCCATAGGATGCAGAGATCCACCTGCAGCCCATGGAGGAGCCCCATACTGGAGCGGGTGGATGGCTGAGAGGAGGCTGTGACCCTGTGGGAGATGCATGGAGAGAGGGGTCTTGCTCCCAGGCTGGAGCAGCCTGTCCTTGAAGGACTGCACCCTGTGGAAGACTGACCCATGCTGCAGCAGTCTGGGGAGGACGGCTGTCTGTGGAGTGGACTCATGTTGCACCAGTTCACAGAGAGCTGTTGCTTATGAGATGGACTCACATCAGAGAAGTTCATGGAGAACTGTTTCCTGTGGGAGGCACCTCACTGTGCAGCAGAGGAACGACTCCTCTCCCTGAGCAGCAGAAGAAATAATGCGTGATGAACTGATCAAAATCCCCACTCCGTGTCTCCTTGCACCCCTGGGGTAGGAGGTAGATCTGGGAAGGAGGGGGAGGTGGAGGGAAGGTATTTTTAAGGGTTTATTTTGCTTCTCATTATCTTGCTCTGATTTTGTTAATAATTAACTTAATTTGTATCTCTTAATTCGAGCCTTTTTTGCCCGTGATGGTATTTGAAGAGCAATCTCTCCCAGTCATTATCTTAACCCATAAACCCTTCATTAGATTTTCTCTCTGCTGTCCAGCTGCCAAGGGGAGGGAATGAGTGGCTTTGGTAGGTGCCTGGCATCCAGTCAGCATCAACCTATGACAAGTATAAATAGTCCCAAAGTGTCTTAGAGTCTCCTTCCATTTGCCTTTTCTGATTTTGCCTGTCAGAGGTATTTTTTATTTAAAAAATTTCATATGTGAAATCTGACAAACACTAAGTATGTTGTGTGAATTCAGATGTCCCAGAACAATCTGTTTATTTCCTGCATCAGGACAATAGGGAGCCTTTTAGAGATATGTCCTCATTTTTCATAAAGTGTTTTTCAGATCATTACGTAGATGACTGCAAACCCTAACTAGTAGGTACCTTTACTGTAAGTTACACTGTGCTCCTTTCTGACTGACACTTTCATCTGGTTCTCTTTCGTAAAAAAGTCTTTGGAGACTGACCTTGTCTCCCTACTTTCCAAGACCTCCAGATAGCGCAAATCACAGTAAGGATTGTCTGTGCAGAAGGTACTGGCTGTTATCACTGAAAGACGAAATCAAGACACAGCTGTGTGTCCTATTGTGATCTCTCCAGGAGGACTGATACTCGTTGATCATGGACTATTAACTTCATCTTCCCCCTGACATTTAAGGGTCAGTGGTGATCACTTGCCATGTTTTCCAGCATCACAGTATGATTGCATCTTTAATTAGGAATACCTAGTGTTTTAAGACTTTGTCTCTTATATTGGATTACAAAATCTGGCTAAATTCAGCAGAGTCAGTTGCAGGGATTTGCTTTTCCATTTATGCAACTATTTTCCTGAAACCTTTAACAGTTGAATTAGCTCTGAGTTTTTTACCCCTTTGCATTGCGAAGAGGGTGTGCCTATGGCAGTTTGGAGAACAAATACCCAGACAATGGTTTTGTAAACCTCATTTTCTTTGGAAAGTTGACTGAAAAGCAGGAATATAAAAGAAATCAAGTATAAGAATAGAAGTTGAGAAGGCAATTAAATAATTAAACAGAAAGTTTGGTATAAAAAACAGTAGGAAACTTCAACTTAATTTCACAAATTTTGCTGTGAAGGAGAAGAGGCTGTCAACACTGAGGAGAAAGGTGTTATTGTAGGTGGTATGTCACTTATGCTATGATGAAAAGCTTTTTTTTCTGAAAGGAAGTGATACAGATGCCTTTAAGATTATTTAGTCAATTTTGCTATCCTCTTACAGTTTCTATGTAATCAGATATTCATAATCAAATACTATGTTTTTTCTGGGCTTCATCATGAACTTGCTGGTGCACTTTGAGTGACAACAGTGATGGTTTCTTATGAGTTCAGTCCTTAAGATAAGTCTGATTTGATCTGTTGCACACTTTGAAGGTTTGGGTGAGAGGCCGAGTAGGAAGCAACTCGTGGCTGTGGGTAAGCAAGCAAGCAATTCAAATAAGAACTTGCCTTGCAAGCTTGAAAAAACCTGGCACATTTTAGGTTTATACACAGTATACACTGTGTACTCCAGTGTATATATACTCTGCTGTACTTATGTCCTGGTTACAGACAGGACAGGGGTAATTTTTGCAGTAGCCAACTTGTTATTCTCTACCACCTCACATCATTGCCATGGGCAGGGGAAGGGCATCTCTTCCAGTTGAGGGTAGTGTGAAGGTGTTTAATGTATGGCAGATTGCTATGTGGTAAACTTTTTTGCATGTGAATAATTTATGGTACACCCCTTAATTAATATTGTGGCTGTTACCTTTAATTTCTTACTTCATTGCTGTGTCCAGCATATTGTTCTTACCTCAACCCATAATCTTCACCTTTTGTGCCTCCAATACTCCTCCCCATCTCACGGCAGGGGGAGGGGTGAGTGAGCAAATGACGCTTGGTTTGAAGTGATTCAGTGGGAGCACTTAATTAGGGGACACCATTCCTAAACAACAACAACCTTATTTGGTGCCCAGCACCAAAGGGTCAAAGGGTTCCAATAACAGTACATCTGACCAGAGTGGGTTTGAAACAAATTTGGTCTAGGCATTTGTTTTATTAGTTACAGAACCATTGCTCACACTGTGATCTGTTCATGTGGCTGTGGTACCTAACCCTGTATATACTTCCATGTGTGCACTGTGTGTCCACTGCAATGCTCTTCTTTCAGAGCAGAGAAAGGCATCAGGATGGCTTTGTAGCTGTACTGTGCAATATCAGTTCACGACATGATAACATCAAGGGCAAGGAAGTAATTTGGGATATGTGCTCAGTGTTCCTCTCCTACCCTGGTTTTGGGTGCAGCCTCTGGGAATTCTTTAGATATACCCAGCCTGTGAGGGGAACAGGGAAGGATTATTTTCCCCACCTTTTACCCCCTTTTACTCCTTCATACCTGTTACAAAAGCTTTTGAGAATTTTGACTTCCCGTTGGATGTCAAGGAAAGCACATTCATGCTGCTAGGTCTGCCAGGTCTCTTCTGTGATTTTCACCATATTTAGTCAAGAAAGAGATTTTTAAGAAGGTTATCTGCACCAAGGGTCTATAGTCATAAGTGGTATGGAATGTGGGAGAAAATGGGTCAGCATTTGGAGGTCTGTTTTGCTCCAATGGTTTTGAAGTTCACTTCTGAACAACTGCAGGACCCCGATGAACTGGCAGAATATTTGAAAGAAGAATGCTGTTGCCGTCCCAGAGAGGCAAGCAGTTATGCACCATGCTGGGCTTTGTCTCCTATTTATTGGCTACTGCTTGATACTAGACACCTCAGGGGTAAGAGAAAGAAATCAGACCTAGAGCCACTGTGGCCACTCAGACTGCAGCTGAACTGCAGGAACAGTCCATGCCAGTAGAGCAGGAGGAAGAGGCAGGTCCAGAGATAATCATTGATCCCTATCCCCAGGTGAGCTGCAGGAAGTGCAAGAAGACCTCAGCCGCCAGTCTGACCTGGCTGCTCCAAAGCTGCCATTTCATGGCCCATGATATGAATCTAGATGGGAATGAGGCCAAGCAGCTGGGATCCCTGTCCCAGGATTTGGGCACTGACAAGGGGATTGGGAGGAGGACAGAAGCTCTCGGCCTTTGGAGATGATTCCTGTCAAGTATAAGAGAAAGGTACTCTCTCAAGGATGATCTAGTAGTGCACCCAGACAGGTTGGACACCATGGAGAAAGCTATCCTGTACCTGAGAGAACTGGTTGTGCTGAAGGTAATCTCTAGGGATTCAAATAATGTGCAGTCCCCTGTAGATCCAGATGAGGTCCAGTGTGCACGATGCACGTGGCAGAAGTTTGTATGGAGCACATGATCATCGTACACCAACTCATTGGCATCCCATCTCCTCCATGATGGGAGGAGAACAAAGTGCTTTAGGTGCCTACCTAGCTACAGCCATATGATGATCATCTTTTTTCCTCCCTACTGACCTGCACCTTGTCTGTGGAAAGACTGTCCAAGACTGTGGACAGACTCAAAAGACTTCAGCAGATTAGAGAGGAAATGTCCCATGCCTCTCCAGTATGGACCGGAGTTTCTGCTATTGGGAGCAAGTACCCCTCTGCTCAAGGGATAGGGTACAAATCACAAGGTAACCTGTAGCTTTTGCTGTGTAACCATAGAGAGGATGTGAGGAGGTGGGATGGAAAATCCATCTCTGTGCTGGCAGCGCAGGTGTGTGAGTTGAGAGGAAGACCAAACATCAGAGGAAACTTGAGGCTAAATGCAGCTCTAGTTTCTAGTGGGCAAGTCCTTAGACAGAATTGAAGGGCTGATGTTACTTCCAATCCTCTTGAAAGGATCTCCAGTTCATATTTACAAAGAATAGCAATGAATACAATGACCAGAGCTAGAGAGGTCCTGCCTTCAGCCAGGTGGGGGAAACGGACAATCAGATCTATTGGACTGTGTGGATCCAATGGCTTGGTACATCAAACCCACAAGAACCTAAGTCTTTAGTTGACACATGTGCACAGTGTACCCTGATGTCATCAAGATATGTAGTGGCAGAATCCATCTCTATTTCTGTGTTGACAGGGAGAACTGGACAGCTGACTGTACTGGAAGCTGAAGGGACCCTGACTGGGAATGGAATGGCAAACNCCAAACATCAGAGGAAACTTGAGGCTAAATGCAGCTCTAGTTTCTAGTGGGCAAGTCCTTAGACAGAATTGAAGGGCTGATGTTACTTCCAATCCTCTTGAAAGGATCTCCAGTTCATATTTACAAAGAATAGCAATGAATACAATGACCAGAGCTAGAGAGGTCCTGCCTTCAGCCAGGTGGGGGAAACGGACAATCAGATCTATTGGACTGTGTGGATCCAATGGCTTGGTACATCAAACCCACAAGAACCTAAGTCTGTAGTTGACACATGTGCACAGTGTACCCTGATGTCATCAAGATATGTAGTGGCAGAATCCATCTCTATTTCTGTGTTGACAGGGAGAACTGGACAGCTGACTGTACTGGAAGCTGAAGGGACCCTGACTGGGAATGGAATGGCAAACACACCCCATTGTGACTGGCCCAGAGGCCCTGTGCATCCTGGGCTTAGATTACCTCAGGAACAGGATATTTCTCAGATCATCACTGGACTTTTGGGATAGCTGATTGTATTGGGTTTGCATGACCTGCTTTTGGAAGCGGGGTCTGCAGAGAGTGGATTCCGTGAGAAGCTGCTAGAAACTTCCTCAGCATCTGGCAGAGCTGATCTTTGGCAGATCCTAATATGAGTGTGNCACAAGAACCTAAGTCTTTAGTTGACACATGTGCACAGTGTACCCTGATGTCATCAAGATATGTAGTGGCAGAATCCATCTCTATTTCTGTGTTGACAGGGAGAACTGGACAGCTGACTGTACTGGAAGCTGAAGGGACCCTGACTGGGAATGGAATGGCAAACACACCCCATTGTGACTGGCCCAGAGGCCCTGTGCATCCTGGGCTTAGATTACCTCAGGAACAGGATATTTCTCAGATCATCACTGGACTTTTGGGATAGCTGATTGTATTGGGTTTGCATGACCTGCTTTTGGAAGCGGGGTCTGCAGAGAGTGGATTCCGTGAGAAGCTGCTAGAAACTTCCTCAGCATCTGGCAGAGCTGATCTTTGGCAGATCCTAATATGAGTGTGTTGCTGGCCAAGGCTGGGCCAGTTTGAAATGGTGGTGATGCCTTAGTGATAACATCAAGAGGAGAAGCAGCAGAAGAAGCAGCAGAAGAGGAAGATGAAGAGGAAGAAGAGGAGGAAGAAGAGTATTGCACCATTTTTGTTGTAGCCAGAGAAGAGTGAGAATATCTGAGAGGAGCAACTCTGCAGACACCAAGATCAGTGGAGAAGGAGAGATGAGGTACTCCAGGTGCCTGAGCTGAGCAGCTTGTGAGATGCAGCCCATGGTGAAGACTGTGGTGAAGCAGCTGTTCCCTTGCAGCCCTTGGAGATCCATGGAGGTGCAGAGATCCATCTCCTGCCCATGGAGAAGACTTACACCGGAGCAGGTGGATGCCCAAAAGAGGCTGTTACCCTGTGGGAGGCCTGTGCTGNGTTTGAAATGGTGGTGATGCCTTAGTGATAACATCAAGAGGAGAAGCAGCAGAAGAAGCAGCAGAAGAGGAAGATGAAGAGGAAGAAGAGGAGGAAGAAGAGTATTGCACCATTTTTGTTGTAGCCAGAGAAGAGTGAGAATATCTGAGAGGAGCAACTCTGCAGACACCAAGATCAGTGGAGAAGGAGAGATGAGGTACTCCAGGTGCCTGAGCTGAGCAGCTTGTGAGATGCAGCCCATGGTGAAGACTGTGGTGAAGCAGCTGTTCCCTTGCAGCCCTTGGAGATCCATGGAGGTGCAGAGATCCATCTCCTGCCCATGGAGAAGACTTACACCGGAGCAGGTGGATGCCCAAAAGAGGCTGTTACCCTGTGGGAGGCCTGTGCTGGAGCAGGGTATCTGACAGGGATCTGCAGACCTGTGAAGAGAGGAGCCCATGATGGAACAGGTGCCCTGGAAGGACTTGTCACCCCATGGGGGACCCATTCTGGGCCAGCCTGTCCTTGAAGGACTGAGCTCAGTGCAAGAGTGACCCACCTTGCAGCAGTTTGAGGAGGATTGTTGCTCATGGGATAGACTCAGCTCTGAGAAGTTTTTGGAAAACTGTCTCCTGTGGGAGGGACTTCCTGTGGAAATAGTAGAAGGACTCCTCTCCCTGAGCAGAAGGAGAAACAATGTGTAATGAGCTGACCATAACCCCTATTCCTTGTCTCCCTGTGAGCCACTGAGGGGCAGAGCTGGGATGGAGGTAGAGGTGCAGGAAGTGTGTTCTTTAAGTTCTTACTCTACTTCTCAGTATCCTGCTCTGATTTTGTTAGTAATAAATTCAGTTAGTATCTCTAATTTGAGCCTGTTTTGCCCATGATGGTGTTCGGCAAATGATCTCCCCTAGTCCTTAACTCATGGACCCTTTGTTATGTTTTCTGTCCGCTGTCCAGCTGCAAAGGGGAGTGATAGAGAGAGAGGCTTTGGTGGGTGCCTGTCATCCAGTCAGTGTCAATCAATCACACTGCTGTAAAGACAGAGGACATTAAGTAGCTGAATACCTTTGCCTGGTCCTTCAGAGCACCCTTCTGCAGTGGTACTGCTGAGGGCTGAAGAATAACAGGTAATGGTCACTACCACAACAGTGCAGTGTTGCCAATATCACACCAACCAGGATTCTGTTACCTCCATCCATGAGATGATTCATGAATTGCAGCACCAAGGAATGGTCAGCAAGACTCTCTTACCCTTTAGAGCCCTATATGGCCAGTGCGTAAGTCCAGTGTAGAGTGGAGGCTGACAGAATTGTTGTGGTCTGAAGGAAGTCACACCACCCCTGAGTGCTGCTGTGCTGTATGTGCTGGAACTTCAATGTTCTTCCAAGGCAGCAAAGTGCTGCCATCATTAATATTGCTTCATGGTCGAAATATAAATGTGGAGTGATTTGGCAGGTTAATTACATCACATTCCTGCAACCTGCCAAGGCAGGCCCTGAGTGCTGACAGTGATATAAAGAACCACTGGATGGCTGAAGATGTACCCTGTGCCTCTGCCTGGAACACCATCTTCCTGGAACACAAGCTTGGGCCTCAAAACCCAAGTCCTGTGACAACATGACGCCCCAGAAAAATTGAGTTGTACTACGGGATTCGTTTGAAAAATAGCCTCAGAGATGTTATGGCCAGAGAGCATGTTTGAGTGGTTATCATATTGCCTGTCATGCACCAGTCACTGGGAAAATTGAAGGATACAATGGACTCTTAAAACCACATTGAAAGCAATGGGTGGTTGGACCTTCATACATTGAGGTCTGGGCTTAGCAAAGCCCACTTTGTTAGTTAGCAGTAGAGGGAGGCTCCAAGCATCGATCTGGCCCTACCCAATCAAATCTTATACCAAAGAGGGGGATAAATTAGTTCCTGTGGTGCATATTAGGAGTGTGTTAGGGGAGACAATTTGGATTAGTCCTGCTTTAGGCTAAGACAGACCCATCTGTGGGACTGTTTTTGTTCAATGACCTTGGTGCACATGGTATCTGATGCAGTTGGATGGGGAAATATGATGTGTACCTCAAGGGGCATTGATTTTTAGGTGAGAGCAGTCTGTAATGTTCTGCTGTATAATATAGTAGCTGAATGCCTTTACTACCATGGACAGAGAGTATGGACTGCTCCAGATACACCGGTCATGAACTCGTGATGCAGCTTGCAACCACCTGACAGCACACCAGCCCTCCTGCCCTGGAAGACATCTAGGACAGACAGAACCCACAGCCATGGACTCAATGAACTCTACAGAGATCTTGGAGGGATGGCCATTGATGATGGAAATTATATCTGTGCTTGTGTATATGTACTATATGTATATTGTTGGAAGGTGTAGGATTTGGGCATAAATTATACGGTGCATAATAAGGGATGGATGGGTCATGGCTAGCACCTAGGTTATTCTCTCCCACGTCACATCATTGCTGGGGGCAAGGGGAGGGCATTCCTTCTGGTTGTGGGAAATATGGCGGACGTTTGCTCAGGGCAGGTTTCTGTGTGGTGGGCTTTTCCATGTATGAATCAATCGCCTTTCTTGTGCAACCTTTGTGTATTTCATGTAACATTGTTCCTGTTACATTTGTGATCTTACTACTGTTTCCAGTAAATTGTCCTTTTCTCAACCTGCAAGCTTTACCTTTTACAATTCTTCTCTCCCTCCTGCCTCAGGGCGTGAGGGAGAATAAAGGGGGAGTGAGCAAATCAGTGCATGATTTGGAGTGTTTCCAGTAATGATTCCTAAATCACAACAGCATGGTAAAAATAGCTAGCTTGTACTTTACTTATGAGGTGTCTTTTTCTTGAGGAGAGGCAAACAGGTGCTTAGCAGTGCTTTTGAAGGTGAAAAACATAGCTGAATAAGAATATGAGTGTGCGTTGTGCTGTAGAATCTAATTGTACTCATTGTACGTTTGGCAGTATCACATCAAGCTTTACAAGCTGAGTAAGGGCAGCAAAAAAGGTAATCATTTCATTAAAAAAAAAAGATGAAAAAGGAAAAAAAAGAAAACTTCATGGCTAATAAAATGTTTCATGTGACCCTGTGTAGTACTACTACAGTAGCAGTAATAATAGTTTTTTTTGAAAAAAAAAACAAAATATGCTACATTTATACTATGAAACAAACTTTTAAGAATGTGGCTATAAACTTGGACCAACTTAAGAGGCATCTCTGTGGAGAGCTTCTGTATTTCATTTTTATAAAATGGATATTTTTCATGCTCTCAGCTTTAAATTGAATAGTAATGAAAGAAAATAGAGTGTGTGGGAATGAAGGGGCTGAAATGCAGCCTACCTTTTAAAAGCTGTGGTCACAGGCTATTTTTGTAATTCTTTTTAAATGTAAGAGTTTCACTGGAAGGCTATTTCCTGTTAAAATTCCAGCAACTTTGCGTATGGTCTGCTGAATGACAAGACCTTAAAGGTTTTGAAATTTCTATCTTTTAAATACCATTGTCCCTAAAGTGTATTGTGTTACGATGGAGGATTTTTCCAATAAACAAGAAAAGGCTTTTAGAAGTAGCTAGTAGGTATTTGTAAGGGTTTTAGTTGAAAATAGTGTACTTTTGGTTCTTTACCAGTGTGCTAAAAGATAAGTTCTTTCAGAACAGTCCTTATAAATCTGTGCAGTTTTGAACACTAATGATGAGCAAGATAGGAATGCCGTAGCAGATGGTTTTCAGAGGATGGTTCTGTGAGGGATTTGGGGGGGATTTTATAAAGTATTGTCTCTTCTTTCTGAGTTTGTAAGTGCCTCAAAATGAGAAAACGCAAATATTATTCCTAAATAGCATTTCTTATTGCCGCAATTAGATAGACAATTCTGCAGAGGATGCACTGTTAGTCTCATATATACTCTATGTTCATGTTCTTCAGGGAAAAACCAATCCTGTTCAGTCTTTCTGGGAAAAGTAGTTATTGGGCTTAGACATTTTCTCATACCTCTATGCAAAATTTACTCAATACTTATAACCCTCATCTGGAGCACTAGAAAATAAATTGGGAGCTATAGTCTGTTTTGAAATGATTCTATTTATTTTACAGTTTCTTTGGCTAAGAAGATTACAAGAAAATATTGAGTAGGTATTTCTAATTAGGTTTCTAAGAATCTCTTTTCTATGCATTGATGATTACTTTAGTCTACTGGTTGGTAATTATTGTTTTAATTGAAAATAATTTCAAAACATCCATCATTCATAAAGTATTGTAATTTAACAGTGCGAGTCATCAATGTAGTCTTAATTGGTGACAGTGCCAGAGTAATTTTGTCCTGTGTTTGTATGTGGCATTGGCAGAAAAGTTGATTAATAAATTATTTTTTGTGAGGCCTTATACCATATATAAAGAAGACAACATTGCACCAGATCTAGCCTTTTTAAAAAAACTCCAAACTTACTAAATAAAATAGGAGTGCAAGCACATAAAAAAAAAAATCCCCAAAAAACCTCGAAAACAATGGGCTGAGGAGCAGCATCTTGAATTTTGAAAACCAGAAAACAAAACAGTTGCACTTGTATACAGATACACTTCTGTGTTGTCACACTTACGGAGTTAGTAACCATATAGACTAATAAGGAGTTAGGGAAAGCCACTGGATTTAGAGGTAGGATTCTTAATTGTCGGGGTCCTGGGCTGGGGGGACCTTGAAACAATGGTGAAAGGATGTTTTCTCCCAGCCCAAAGCCAAAGAAGAAGCCGAGATTTGTCTGTTCATGTTCAAGGTTGTTTACTATCTCTTATCAATAACATTCTTCTCCCTGAGCAGCCGAGGTCCACTCAGCAGCTCAGTTTCAGGCTTTCTCCCGCCCCTCGGGCGGTGTTTAGGTTCTTATAGTGGAAACTACGTGTACTATGTTTACAGTAATGTTCCAATACCTGTCACCTACATTAGACAATTGACCTTATACCAATCAAAAAGTGCCACAACCACAGCAGAAGATGGAGGGCCAGAAGAAAAAGAAGGAAGGACAAGGCACGCCCAAATTCCTCCATCTTGCCTCTTGAAACCCCATTCTAAAACCCCTAAAATCTACTTTTTCACTTGTGACAAATTAACTATAACTATACTCAAACTCTTGTGGCTTGTAAATCCTCACACAGTTTTGGTAGTTTCTCCCACAGGCTGAGATCAAAGGCACAGGTGTTTTTGACTCTGTGCCAGGGTCTCTGAGCCCCCTGCCAGGGTCTCAGGTCACCCAGGGCGGTCAGAGGAACGTCCTGGGTTCCCACACTTAATGCTTGTGGGCTTCTTGTGTAAGGGTAGCTTGTTTATAAATGTTGAACCTTGGATTATACACACTGGGATTCCAGCTGCAGGATAACCAGCTGAGAGCTGAAGATGATATAGGACTGTTTCTCTCAAGAACTACTCAGAAAATGGCTATTTCTTCTTTACTTTATGAAATCACATTATCCTTTATTCCTTCTTCTGACATAACTACTCAGGAGTTTCCTTGTAACTCCAGATGGCATGTTCCTCTTTTGAAGTCACTGCCTTTACAATAGTGTCACACCAATAGTGTTTGATTAAGTTTATGTAAATGAGAATTCTTTCCTTGTCTTTGAACATTTTTTACCAGTCCCAAAGAAGCAGCAAATCATAAAAAGCAGTGGTGATTCCTTTCTATTCTCAGCATTTCACCTACTGTGGCTTGAAGAACTGGGGAGAGACACTAGGGAAAACTCATGGATTTTAGATATAAATTCTGGCATGTTCATATGCCTATAATACAGGCCTAAGCTACATAGTTTGAAAAAAAGTACAGATAATAAAAATAGTATATATGCTATTTGTCAGAAATGTGCATTCTTACAGTCCATTTGGACAGTTTTGTGATTTAAGGGCTAATATAGCTGCCTTAGATCACAGCACTGTATTCTGGTGTTAGAGCTTTAGGTGGAAGGCATAGCTTTCTCTTTCATCCAGTCAGGACTCTGTTTCTTTAGTTATATTTTATTCCCGTTCTCTTATTTGATGACTCTTATGGCAGAATTTGGAAGAAAACTGTATTCAAAAGGATTACAAATGAGTATTTAATTGTAGATACTTAGAATCTCTCTTTAAAAAATACAAAGCCAAATGTTTTAAGTGTGGGGGGGATAATAATTTACGAATATAAAATTAACATTTAAGTATAAGTTTATGACAACAGCAAATGTGGAAAGTCTGCAGGGGGAACACTGCAAGAGGATTTTAGTAAATTTGTTTCAAAGTAATTTGTGGCATTCAAAATATTTAGTAAGTAAAATCATCATGAAGACTGGTGGTTCTGTTGTGTTGAGGGCTTTTTTGGTATGCATTAAATGTCTCTTTTTTTTACTGGAACAATATGGTATTCTTTTTGTAAATGTTGTGTGTGCTTCAGCAAAGTGTGCAAAATAGGTGAAAAGCAGTTTGTAAAATTTAAATAGACATCTTCAATGCATATGAGCAGAAACAAAAATGGGTCATGTTCTTTTATAGACAGAATTTTTAATTTTCTTTTTTCTTTTAGAAGTCTATTTTAAACAGTAAACAATTTTAAAGGATTTTTGCCACAGGAAATTGGGTAAAAAGCTTTTACCATGTCAGAGTAGAGCTCAAGAAATTACAGCTTTTAAATGGACTTCTTTTGTCCACTCTGTGTGGTTTTCAAAATAATTTTAACTATTCAGACTATTTAAGTATACAGGACAATAGTAATTTCACATTTAATTGTAATATCTCAGGCCACTGCCATCGCTCTTGCTGCCTGCTGTGTGATTGCAGATGACATCTTCTGTGCTGTAAAGCGGCTGGAAACAGTTATGCAACTAAAGCTAGATAAAGGAAATCATTATTAAGGTCTCATTGAAAGCATAAGCTGAGTGATGAAAAATCGTGTCAATTCTCTCATCCCCTTTTAGTTTTGCAAGGATTTTAGGGCAATAAATAGATATCTCCTGTAAGATAAGAAGCAGTAACAGAAAAAAGCTTCAATGATTTGGCTAATTCTCTATACTTTCAGTGCTGCAGTTTGACATATCCCTGTTTCCAAATTATGGGTACATTGAGATGTGCGTATTCAACAGATGTGCTCAAAAAATTCTGTTCAAGATTTAGCTAAATTCTGCTTTTATAAACTGTATGTCTGAGAACAAAGGCTTATTATAGCAAATACAAGAATTACAAATTGATTTTAGAAATCCCATGGAATTTCACATGTATGTTTGTACTGGAAGGCTTTTACAATTACGTTAATGTAATTGTTGAATCAGAATGAAGAAATACCCAATTGGAACTAAATATAATTTCTTCCATTTAATTGACACTGAAAAAGAAAACACACACACAAAAAGTGTTTTTCGATGGTAAACACCATGAGTTTTAAAAGCAAGAATTATCTGTTTTATTAACTTGAGTGTTGTGTAGTACTTTTTTTAATAGGCCTAATGATTTTTGGTAAAAATAGTTTTATAATTTACACTTGTTGGAAGTGGGAAATTATTACAGTGATGTTAAATTTCCTTGATACCATGGATAAAATAAGAGACCTGAAAAATATTTCTTTTTAAGCTAAACTGTACATTGGTTAAGTTTCTTGAGTAGCTACCGAAAAGATTGACAGCTATGTCATTTTAATGTTGATGAACAGCCTTCTAATGTTTTGAAAAGAATTACGTCTATTAAGATAGGGACTTGGAGAGTTGCACCTGAAACAGGTTCTCTAAGACCATTTGTCTTAAAACATACAATAGTTCATTGTAATAGTAAATTGAAATATAGAACGATACATTTTATGCAGTTTAAAAACATGGGTTAAATTAATCTCCTTTAAAGAAAAAGGTGTCTAGTGTCTAAAATACTTTGACAGAATTACGAGTTTCAAAACAGAGTTCTTCCCCCATACTATTCCAAATAAAAATTTTAAGAAATGGATTTCTTTCTTAAAAAACAAACTTTGAGGATTTTGCCATCAGAGGAGGGCTGTGTCATACTGGCTCTTTGAAANTATATATATTACACAGTTCATTTTACAGCAATAATTGTTTGTTTTACAAGACAGGTGAATAAAAGATGGGTTTGAGTTATAGGTGTTGGAGTTAAAATTACATTCTGTGTAAACCCTTTATAAGAGAAAAGGGTGTGCGTGACTAAGTCTATTGTAAGTAGTATCATACTTGAAGATAGAGCTGTATTTTCAGTATTCCTTTTATCTCAGTTCTGTAAAGTGCTGTTTAATGGTTTCCATTTAACTTCAACTTTTAATTAATGTCTTTAATTGCAGTAACATCTGTTAAGTTTTATATTAAAA
>WEZZ01005002.1:9794-26126 GCA_013400585.1 Chloropsis cyanopogon
TATTAGAATTAAATAAAAAAAAAAATGGAAAAACAAAAGAAAAAAATAATAGTGAAAAAAAAAAAAAAAAAAAAAGAACAACTCCTGATAATTAGCACAACTTTTCCAAAGTAGTACTACATGGTCCTCTCCAAGTCTGCCTCACCTGATCAGGACCAGGGTTGTTTCAAATGCAAGCACCCTGATAATAGTTAAATCACTAAGTCCAGATGTTACTTGGCAGAGCTGTCTGTAGGTACTGTGTGATTTTCACTTTGCTGATGCTGTAAATCCTCTTTCAGTTAAAAGTAACCAAATGCAAATGGCACACATTTGCAAAGGAACCTTCTCTGCCTGTGCTCTGGCCTCGAGTGTTGCTGTTTTCAAATAACCCCGTGGTCACTTCAGGAAACTCGTGACCTAATAAATGAAACTGCCAGAAACAAATGCAGCCTGATCTCCTCACTCAGGCATTTTGCCACGGCAAGTCAGTGTTTGCTGGCTCAACACTGTCAAACAGGAGAGGCACTGAGAGAGAGATGACTCATCATGGAAACTCATCTTTGTCACGGCGAGGGCGCATTCTTCATTCCCCTCTCCCCGGGCTCTGCAGATCAGGACCCGCAGCAGCAGGACCCCAGCATTTCCATGGGAGCATCTCCCTGGCTGAGCACACGCCTGTCTCCTCCCGCCGCCTTCTTCCAGAGTTCAGGCTCCCTCCTGCACTGAAAAAAAAATTAAAAGCTTCACAGTCTTTTGAGGTAGCTACAGTAGCTCTTTCTTTTAAAGCTGACCTTCAAGGGAATAAATGCTGTCAGCCAGATCCTACTTCGTGCTGTTTGAAGAAAGGCTGAAGTGAGAGAGATGTTTTGAGAAGATTCCGATTATTTTTTTTCTTTATTTTCTATTCTGCTTGTTCTTTACGTCCCAATTTTAAGATCCTGTCTGTCCTGGATGACAGAATGGCTGACCTGGAAATGTAGAAGGATGAATTAACAAGAGCAATACTTGGGTCTTCTTGAGAGGAAGGTTTTTGTGGGGGTTTTTGGGCTTTTTCCTTCCTTTGGTTATTCTAGAATAATTAATTCATGATGAAGCTTGCAAAAAGGAAGAACTGCTGTTACTGATAAATACTAATATGTATAAAACCCTCACTCTCATAGGTATTTACTTTTTAGGGAATTTGACCTGTTACTGCAGCCTGAATTTCAGGTTTCTAAATTTCTGAATTTCAGAGTTTCCATGTTGAGAGAGTCTGTGTCTGCAAAGGAGTAAAAGCCTGACCTTGATGTAATTGCTACAACTGTTCAGTGTAGAACTGTTGATTTTTCTCTGCCAAAGAAATGTCTTATCAGATTTGATGTATCATGTTGCCTCCTGAAAAAGTTAACTCCTTTCTAGACGAATTTAGTTGAAGATAAAAATACTCTTAAAACTAATAGTGCATTGTTTGTACACAAGTTTTAGCAGTAAAGGAAGTTTAATGAACATTCTTCATCTTACCTCCATAAAATTAACTTTCATGCATCTCTACTGTAATTTATTAATAAAAAATTCTTACTTATTAAGCTTACAAAAATATCAGCCACTCCACATAATAACTTCTTGAAGATACATTTTCTACTGTCTGAGAGTAAGGGGATGAAGATCTTTCAAGAACTGATTGAATATAACCTTAATTAATAGAGAATTCCAGCTATAATTTACTTTCCCTTGAAAAAATATAGAGGGGGAGAAGATTGTAAGATTTATAGCTACATTAAATTTGCATTTTTTTTCAGTCCTCAGATGTAGTTGAGGCAACTGTTTTTGTTATGGACCTTGATATAATGCATAGGCTGTGTTTGGTGCCTTTATCTCACATCAAGTTTCTGAGGAGATCTGTAATGCAGCTGTGAACTCTGCTCAAGAGTGAGAAGCTCAGTGTGAGCACTGGCTGTGGTGCTGCTGCTGACTCATGCTGACAGCTCAGCCTGGGCAGCTTTAATCAAGGTTCAAAGTGGAACAGGGCACCTCTGAGCATTGAGGTAAGACCGAGGAAATCCTGCAGGCACAGCTGGTGCTCAGCTTGCTTCTTGCTGAACCTGCTGTGCCAGCCTCTGAGCTGACAGTAAGGGACAGAACGTGGCTGCTGATCCTCAGGTTTCTGGTACTGTAATTAGGGCTTTGGCTTTTTTGATTCAGTGCAGAACATCTTCTTAAAGCAATCAGAACAGTTCCTTTGTGGTCAGATGTCACTAGGGGGGGTAAAGAAAGTTTCATTTACTTCAAGGATGGTGCTCAAAGTGTGACTTTATAATTTTCCTTAGATGTGATTAGGCATTCTTGCACTGGAGGCTGCCACTGCTGCGAAGGGACTGTGGAAATATTTATGAAATCCTATTTACATCTGAGTTTACTGTGAATGGATGAACTTACTTTCTTCTTGAAACCAGTTGGTTAAAACTCAATCATGCACATGGAAAGCCAATGGAAAAGGGACTTTTTTCTCATGGAATCATAAGACAAAAGTGTTTTCTCCCCCAGTCAGTAATTTCTGGTATCTGCCACAGGATGTCCTTTTGCAAACATATATCTGCCATAGAAAATGGCTCCATGGAAAAGTTGAATAATGACAGATGTTCTTTGTCATCAGATGGGTTTTTGCCAGGGGCAAGGATGTACTTCCTGTTCTCTGGCTTTATGGACATTCATTTGGTTGGGGAAAAGAAGATGTTATTTGTATGTGATAGTTCATACCCTGTCATGGACAATTTGTCCTTTCGGTATGAGTCACACTGGTCTAAGCACTGCATGATGCCAATCAGTTGTTTCATTTTGTTAGTTGTTAAAAATAAAGGCTGGCTTGCTCCCTCACCTGCCTTGCACTAGTTATCTTGCCTTAGATGATACAAATGAAGATCACTCCTTTTCTCACAACCGAAGACAAAGCCCACTTTTAAAGGGCACGTGACTCCTCCAGCTCTGCCAGCTCTGGTTTGCAGCCACTGTCAGTTATTATTTTGTCAAAGTTCAGGTTTCAAACTCACCTATCTGCCTGACACTGGGAGGCTTCCCTTTGGATGTATTCATTGGCTCTGACTTTAGATTCATTTACCACTAGGCTTGTTTTACTATTCCAAGTAAGGGCCAGCCCCTTCCTAGAGCAGAACGTGTGATATTTGTCAGAAAGAGACAGCTTTAAGGCTGCCAGATAGCCTGACCAGCCTGGTGCTCTGTAAACAATTTTGTGGACTCTGCTGATAACGATAAAGCAACTGCACTGGAGATGATTGGAAGATGCTGGTATCTGTAGGGGAGCAGACCAGTACTGCTCCAGCATACTTGTAAAGAAAAGCACTTTCATGCTTATGAGCATTTTTAACCTCTTGTTACTGATGATGGCACACATCTGCAGTTTTTCTGCTGCCAGTGTGTGTGTCATCAGGCCCCAGATGCTCCTTGCTGTGGTCTCATCAAACTCCCTGCTTTGGTTCACAGGCCCACAAGAAACTCTCTGTGGCTCTTTGCAACAAACCAAACAATTACAAACCCTTTCCAACCCAGTCTGGGTGATGCTTATCAAAGGGTTACTCATCTAGATCTTGCCTGTATTAGACAAGGTGTCTGCCCCTAGAATGAGACAGCTGGATCCATGGAACTGCTGGTTAACCCTGTTCAGTCTGTATCTGAAATTGATTTTAAGCCTTGCAGGATTAATATAAGCTTTTTCAGCTAGGGATTATAGACCTATGAGGACATGCAGGTGCTATTTTGCTAGTTATAAATTGTATTCTAGATTAAATTCTAAAGGGATTCAGGTATTTTAAGAGCACCATTCACCCCTGTAGAGGTAGGCCAAATTTATCTGGTATGGATCTGAGATGAAAAGTGGGTTTGAGAAAGAAGAGTGGGTTTGTTACAATGGCAGCAATAGACAAGTGATGGCTTTAGGTCAAACCTGTCAGGTTTCACCCCTGCAGGCAGGGTAGGGAGAGAAACACCTTTATTCTTCCTGTAAACCATACAAATAGAAAAGCAAAGACTACAAAGCAGAAGAGGGTGGAAGGGAGAATCCAGATTTAAGGAGGAGATGCCTCAAAAAGAAGCACTATGTCTCCTGCAAATATTTGCTGTGATGAAGCATGGGAAGGTATAGAAGCAGTCTGAAAATCTGAGTATTTGCATCTGCAGAAAGAGAGAAGGGGAATGAGAGTGCAGATCTTGCTCTTTTTTCTCTGACTCTGTTGCCAGAGGGCCACGACAGGTAATGGTTGCAGATGAAGCTGCTACCTTCCCCTGTCCCCAGGGCACGTGGGCAACCCAGCAGCCTTCCTGCATTGCTTTCATTTTGGTGCAGCTCTGCACCTTGCACCAAATTCTCCTAGAGCTCCATGGATTGTTATTGCCTGCCCTTGCCTTTCCACATGTAAATTTTGCAGCAGAAATGGATCAGTTTTGCTTGATGTGACTTTGCTGTCTGCTGCCTTTAAATCAGCTTCAGCTGCTATGAGACTCAAGTGGTGGCAGCTGGGAGACTGCTTAGCTTCAAGCATAGCTGGAGTTGCTCTGTGACCTGAAGAAAAAGGTGACTGCATTTTACACTCTGGGTGGCAGAATGCCATGCATTAAGGGCAATGGAAAATAGGTATGTGGGAGGAAGTCCTTACTCAGTTAATACACCTAAATGTGAAGAAAGAGGATTTGGCGTCAAAGTACATCTGTTGCCCGTGCTTTGATGCAGACAGCATGACGTGTATTGCTAAACCTTTGTTCCAGCTGTCACAGGCGCCTAAGTTTCCATGATTTTTTTATTGGCTGCTGCTTGTGAAATTTGCTGCTCTTCAAATTTTGCTGCTTCTGACATGGAGGAATATTTTTTTCGAAGTGTGAGTGAGCCTGCAGGATGAGGATGTTGATAGCACACAGCTGACCATGCTCTGCTGAAAGCTTTCATCCAGCAGAATTTAAACTCCTGGTTGCAATGGTAGTTAGAAAGGAAGAGGATAAAATTCAACAGCTCTCCCCAAGTCCTCTGATTTGTAGTTTTTAAAGAGATTCTTGTCTTATTCCTCTTTGCTATATAAAGGAAAACATATATATTTTCCCTTTGTGTTTAAAGAGCAGGCATGGATTAAGCTTAGTAAGCAATAATCAGCTTTCACTGGTTTAAAATTAACTAAAACATAACTAGTCTTTTTTCTCTCAGCTGGTGACAGTAGGGGACAGAAGGTGTCTGGAGGAGGTGACTTAGGCTTTTGTGGTGCTGTGAAGAGAGATGTGACCTGCAGCAAGCTCTTTCTATTGCCAGAGGCATGGTGCCACGTCCACCCTGGATGTGTTTTCCTGGCCTATCTTGCCACCTGCCAGGATGGCAGTATGGAAAGAGAGGTGAATTCTGCACTGTGCAGGAAGGGAGGGATAGGTGTTATCCTGGTGGTGATGGGAATGCATGCCCTAGGGCTGATGGAGAGCCAGCAACAGCAGGTGTCCTATCTTACTGTCCACCACCCTCAACCTGTTCCCCTAAAGAGAATGTCCTCCCCTCTCCTATTTTGTGCTGTGAAATGTTAGAGTTGTAACTGAAACAGGTATGTGGGGGATTTTAAACCCCTGCCCCTTGCAGTGGGTAAGGACACCAAGAGGCCTTTGCTACCTTTTCTTTCCTTGCTCTCTCTCTGTCATGCTGAGAGCTTCAGTGTTTATGATGGAGATGCTGTACTGCAGCTACACTGAGTGTTCCTCAGTCTGTGGACAGGGATGTCACCCGCCACATCAGGGTGGTCCGATCCAGCCTGGCCTTGAATGGGGCTTCCCAGGAACAGGGCATCCACAGCTGCTCTGGGCAGCCTGTCCCAGTGCCTCAGCACCCCCTTAGTAAAGAACTTCTTCCCACTGTCTAATTTAAATCTCTCCTCCTTTATTTTAAAACTGTTCCCCATTTCCTATCATTATGTGCCCATGTTCTTGTTACATGACCTGACCCTTTGTCAGTGCGTCCTTCTAGCTCTGTGTAGCCATGTTTGTGTCCCTGCCAATGGGTTCCATGTGCTGGCATAAGGAGGCTGGTGCCTCCATGTTCCCCAGCATAGCTGCTTTGTGGGGCTGGGGATGTTTGATTTTACTTTATCTTCTCTAATTAAGTTGCTTTATTTTGATTTTGTGTTTGGGTGTGGTTAACATGCCTGCTCATCTGGAACCACACAGTGTATGTAACTTCAGTGTGTATCTTCAGGCTCACATCATGCTGGGTTTTGATTATTATTTTTTTGGCAGAACAGCAGCTAAAGTTTTCCCCTTCTCACTATTGAGCAATTGGGCTGATGACCTCCTCCTGAAATCACAACTGTGACCCATTTGTTCTGCTAAAGCAGCAAAGGTGTAATAGTTCACAGCATAGCACTGTGCCTAGCAGGCAACACTTCCCATCTGCTGGCTAAGTCATGCTGGGAGATGTGGCTTAAGGCTAAAGAACCTCCACAGGGTGTGCAAGGCTTGTCTGTGTGTCAAGTATCTTTCCATCTCCTCTTAGCAGGGAATTGGAGAAGGCTGTTTTCCTTCTCTAGCATTAGGGGGAGCATGGCTGTTAAGAGAGAAGCTACATGGTTGGAAAAAAAAGAAAAACTCACAAACTGAAAAAACAAGTTCTGAACCTTATGAGTCCAGTTTAAACCCTGTCCCTACACAATGCCTGTTTATAATCCCTGTGCCACCAGTAACAAAGCTTCTGCAGGCACTGAAGATTGAAGGACCTTGCTCTCAGACATCAGGCAAGGAGGAGGAGTAGAAAAGGACAGCCTGATAATTTTGCAGTCCCTTAGGAAGAAGCAAATGAAACTGAGTGGGATTAACAATTGTTGAAATCTTGCTTGGCATTCCAGAGGCCTTGTTAACAGCAGTGTTACAACAGCTATTCAGGAATGCTATTATACCACCAGGGCTGTTTCTGAGAAGTTGCATTTTCTAAACTGTAATTGCTTGGTTTAGCTTCCAGGGGTGTCACTGCTGATTGTACCTAGGACCTTGGATACAGGGGAGAATATTCTCCTCTTGTTCTAAGCCCTTGGCTCTGCAAATTAGTTTAGTTTTGCACTTTGGTAGAAACATTGCCCAATAAGCTGTGTGGTAAAACCTCTCCACCCCCAGCCAAAATACCCAAACTCTTACTGATTTTTTCAGAGCTGGGATTTCACATGTGGGCTCAAAGTTCATAGACTTACAAAATTCCTTTGCTGGCTTGTGCTTGCTTCCTCCACTCATGGAAAGTAACTCATTGATCGGTTCCCTTTAAACCCCTAAGGATACTTCCTTGCCTGCTCAGTGAGCAAGGCTGGCAGAATCAGTGCCTGTGTGCACAAAAGGTACTAGATGATGACATTTAGGCCAAATGTTCTATCGAGGTTATTTTACTTCATATGTTTTTCCATATGCTTTTCCAAAATTTAGCACTTCTTTTAATCATTGCATCTCAAGCTAGTTCATTCTGCACACGTTCCATTTGCTTCTTTAGGAAAAATACCAGTGTTAGTAATACTAAGAGAATCAAAGATAAAGTATGTAAGGAGAGTGATTCCTTCCAAGGGAAAAGTTTGGGATGCCCAAAGCAGGTGTGCCTGGGTGCCAGACAATGGTACTGGTAGCTGCAGGAAGACTATGCAAGGAGGACGAAGTATAACTGGTACATGTGGATTCTTCCTCAGTAGTGTTACCCAAGAGGAACTTTTTATGAGACCTGTGGTGTTTGCAGTGCATCCAGAAGTCAGAGAAGGAGAAGAGAGAGAGTTGGAAAGGGCCTAAAGAGGGAAGAATCCTTGGAAGGGCAAGGAAGAAGGCCAGAAAGAAAAAACCTTTGTAGGTTGCTCTATGAAGGGCACAAAAACAACTCACGTGCCCCAGGGTGACAGTGCCATGAAAGTTGCAACAGAAATCACCAATGGGAAAGGATATTCTTCTTTACCCCTTTTTTTTCTTTTTTTAAATTTAGTTCAAAAGGATGGCAGGAGCATGAGGCAAAGTGTTATTTGTGTAGCAGGGAAGAGACGCATATGAGGACATCTGTTTTAAGGAGCTGCTTTAAAAATAACCACAGGAAAGGAGAGTGTTTGCAGAGCGCAGCAGGCGACCTGGAGAATAGTGGAGAGTGAGACAGCAGTGGTGCCCCGAGTGCAGACAGCCCCAAATGTCTCCAGGATTGTGTACATTTGTACTCATTGCCAAACCACCCCAGCCTGACCCCAGTGGGTGTTTTACAAATTGAAGGAGGTGCTGTTTCCATGTTTTCTGCCTAAAAACATTGATCCCTTTTCTGTTGCTCTCCTTTTTGACCCTTTTTCCTTAAGTCAGCAGCTTTAAATTCCACTTTCAAGTCTTTAAAAAACAACCCCGTTTCAATGAATCACCAAAACATATGGCAAAGGAATGCAGATTTGGGTACTACTCCATCCCAAAGATGAGGTCTTGTTCAGCAGAAAAAGAAAGAAAGAGCAGACTGTCAGATTTTGGAGCAGGATGCTCATATCCAGCATTCTGCCCTAGCCTATTTACTGCTGACTACAGGAACAGACAGCAAACTTGGCCACTGATTTACTGAGATGCTTTAAGAAAGTCCATTACACCTTACCTGTTGCTTCAGCTTTCTGGTGAGTAAAACAGAGAAGTGAGAAGTACAACTTTTATCCTCATTTTCTTTCTAAAGTCTGTGGTTTCAGACAGCTCTGAAAGTGTTGTGGTGTAGGATTCAATGCAAATATCAGGTGTGATCCATTAGTGACATGGAAGTAGTAAACCCAGATGGCATGAGGCATCCCACTGGAAAACACAATGTTTCAGGCACCAGGCAGGTAATTTCTCCTGTCAGCCAGGTAAGAGAGCATGTTTGGGAAAGGCCAAATGAAAACTGAACATAATTGCTCATTGGGACATTCACTCTTTCCATGGCCAAATACTCCTTAGAACAGAACTTTGTCAAAACATGCATGATGAATTTGCATCTCTGTTTTCTAGTGTTACATTGGGAAATCAATGGCAAGAACCACTTCAAAGTAGCAACCAGATGTTTCCTCCCTGCTTTTTTTAGCTATCCACTGTGAGTAACAGAAACATTTCACAACCAGAAGTGAGGGTTTGAGATATAGTAGCTGATACCACTCTGGGAGGACACAGCTGTATTTCTTTTCTACACTAGTGGCTGTCAGCTGACTTTGGCTATCCCCTACCTCAAGGGAAACATTATCCTCTGTGCTCCCTCCATTATTGTGTTTTCTGATAAAGAACAAATGTTTCTGCTAAAATCAGTTCACGTTGGGGTAACTACTTGGAACAAAGCTTTGGTTTCAGTTATAAAAATTCTCACAGCACAAAGTTAACTATTTGGAGTTTCACAGCATTATTTCATATTTACCTGGCTATGCCTGGTATAACCATGACTGCACTTTGGCCAGTGTTTGGAAGCTGACTACAAGCTGCAACACAGCTTCATGTGTCTGTAAACCAAGAAAGGGTTGTGCTTTGGACAAAATTTGATATTTCAAAAGTGTTGAGTAGCAGTCAAATTAGCTAGTCAAATGAGTTCACCAATGATCATTTCATACCCAGACTGCTTAAACCATCCCACTGGATACCTCTTTTCAGTGCCCAAGCAAGTTGCAAACTAGGCCGTGTAGGACTTGCATCTGACTGCTTTCAAGGAGACCTGGTCTTCTAAACATTGAGATCACTTTTGCAATGGGAGCTTTGGCATATTGGGCTCAATTCTGAGAGGCATTCAGGCATACAAATTGTTTGGTTTTTAAACTTTCCTTGAAGTATTTAATGGTTTACTGTTTTGATGTCTCTTCTGGCTTTGCCAAGGTTATGTTTTTTCTATTACTTTGTAACCACATAGAAGATATAAAACAGTTCACTCTCAATAAATTTATGGGTGTTTCATTCCAGCTTGGACTCAGCATATGGCTTTCTTTGTGTAGTTGTTGGATTGCATCATTCTTGCTTCAAATGGGACAATTTGGCTTAAACCTTTCTTTTCCATGTGTGAAGTGGACACGAGTGCATTGCATCATTTGGTTGTGCATATCCACTGGACATGTGTTCTCTGCTATGGGATTATGGAAAACCACCCAAATTTTTCTCTGACTGCTGCTGTACAGATGCAGGCAGGGTAGCAAGAATAAGCTCATTAGGATGAAGATGTATTCTGAAAGAGAACAAGCACTGTAAGCAGGCACCTGGAAAGAGATGTTGTTTATAGCGCAGAACTGACTGAGTGCAGGCTCTTCCTTGGCCACCCAGCCAAAGCTGCCCTTGTGTTTGATATGGTCACTGCTGCTGCCACCCTTTCTCCCAGTTTTGCTGCAGGGTCCTATGCACCTTGGCTTGCTCCCTAAATGTCTCACTGCTGCCGAGTCCTGAACCAATCAACATCTGGACAATGTCCCTTTCTCCCTGTCCAGAGCACACCGGAGCCCTGAGATGCAGCATCCCTCTGGAAGGCAGACAGACACTAGCAGGCTGCACAGCGGGGTAATTTACCACTAGATGGCTGGACCTCCTTTTTGTCCAGCTCTCAGTTTTGCTCCCAGCTCAGTGACTGTGCTTCCCAGAACAGTAGACTCGTTGTAAGCTCTCTGCCCACCCACTTTATAGCTTAACATTTTTAAACAGCTGATGCTTTTAGCAGATTTACCTTCATGATGAATAGTTCAAACTTTTGAAATGTATTGAAAGAGCTGTGGTAATATCTAAGAAAATCATA
Source organism: Chloropsis cyanopogon (assembly GCA_013400585.1). NCBI lineage: Eukaryota > Metazoa > Chordata > Aves > Passeriformes > Irenidae > Chloropsis > Chloropsis cyanopogon. The sequence continues at coordinate 20,503 of WEZZ01005002.1, forward strand.
GCTTTTGTGCAAGACAAAAAGGAAATACTTCCTAATCCTGTTCTTGGGTTTTTTTCCATTCCATGTATAATACAATTTTCAATGAGTCTTGTTTTGTAGGTGTATGCATAAGTGGGACACATTTAACAGTTCATCACTCAGACTGGAATACAGCATCATAGTGTCCTGAATAGTCACAGCCATGTGCTTTGATCTAGTAAATTTGGTGATATAAAATCCGTAAAACTTTTAGACACTGACACACATGTCACTGTGATTTGGGGCAGCAATGTCTTTCCTTCAAGAAAAATTATTTTGCCCACAGTCAATATCTTCAAAAAATTAATACCTCTGGATGAAAAATGTCAACTTTCCAGATGATTGCAGACTGATACATTATACAGAACAAGAAGGCCCACTTCAAAAGGAAGATTTCTCCTGCCTGAAAGCAGACAAGAGGAATAGCCAAAGAATCTGTTTCTTGAAGATACCACTTTTTTTTCCCTTATCAGTCTCTTCACATTTTCAGCTCTGTTACTTGTTACAGAGGGGTTCACACCATGTGTCTATAGATGTATTTGTATCCTGAGTTCAAAACACGAGAAAAGTATGTTTTTAAATTAAAATAATTTTAGCTGTTTTTCTGTCACAGCACACCGGCATTTTATGCTTGCAACTTACAGGAACAAGGAAGAGTCATTGTCCCTGCTTCCAAAGTAATATAATCTAAAATATCAAATCTGGAAGTCTTAGGACACTTTAACACCTTTGTAGGAGCCTGAAGATGTGTCTAAAGATGATGAGACATGAAATAGTAAGGTAAAGATGAATCTAGAAATAGTTCTGGGGTGCATTTTCTTTTCTAAGTAGTAGTCTCTCATAGTTTAATTTTCTTAAAGCACTATGATAGCAAAAAAAATAAAAAAAGAAGCTGGCGGTTTAACAAGTGTGGTAGAAGAACAGGAAGTTCAGATGAACTCCACCCATCAAGACTCACAGAGAAACACAGGTAGTGAAGCATACAGCAAAAGATCAGGCCCTGAATAAAAAGGCTTCAAAAGTAATTGTTCAACCCAACAAGAAGTGGCTATTCTGTTCTCATCTGCAGGAAGGTTTCTGGTTCTGCTAATGCAACAGGAGAGAGTAAGAAAGGCTTGGAAATTTCCATTTAGTGGACTGGCAAACAAGTAAATTGTAAATTTTTTTAAGTGCCTCCTTTTTACAGGTACCTGAAGGGTAACATGTACAGATCATTTATGAAGAGCAACCTCACATTTGGAAGTAGTCCAGAAACAAAGTCCTACTTGATCTTGTCACAAGCAGAATATTGTTACTGAGCCCAGATGTCAGATGTAGCATAATCACAGGCACTGTGTATTCCTCCTATGACACTGTGGGAAGCAAAAAGCCATTGTTTGTAATCACTCTAGTAGTGTTATTTTATGCCTTTTGGGAATGTTTAAATAAACTTATTTACCTTGTTCCTAAGCAGGTCCACTGATATAAGCTATACAGAATACTACTGTAAAATACTTGTTCACTGGTGCTGTTACAAGTGTTATGTTTGCTGTGGCACGTCTGCATAGCATGTGAATAATCAGAAGTGTCAATACCAAAGGTAAAGGAAACTGGTATCTTTGATCCAGCTATGTGGTAGCTGTCACTGGATGTGAATAGAGAGGGTGTGTTTGAAGAACCAGACACAAAATTGTGAGGAAGTCAGCTTAAACGTATCACCAACCTTCCTTTGGGATTATCAGCTCACTTGCACTGTCCTAATAAACTGTTAGAGGCCCTGTTGTATAGTCTGACAGACAGGAGACACCAATGTCACAGCAGAGATGACAGCATTTTTGTCACTGCTCTTTCCATAGCTCAGATGAACAAGCCTGCTCCTGACAGAGGGTGGGAGGTGGCTCCCTATAGCCAGGCTGCACTGCACATCTGGGCCCTCCTCCAGCAGGTGCTGACCCCCTTGTGCACCTCGTTGTTTTCCCCAGGGCATTTTGGATCAGTTCTCTGCTGTGAAGGCAAGGACACAGAATCCCTTCAGATCACAGCATCTCTATAGCCATTTGAATCAAAAAGCAATGAAAAAAATGTTGCTTGGATTTGAAATGAGAGTTTTTTCCACAGTCGGCTTTTTCCACTCTGTTCTCAGCAAGACAATGTAAGTTCCTGCCTGCACACAGGTCTGGGGGATGAACTCCTGACCAAGCTGGCCAAACAAGTATTCCAATACCTTTTAGTTCAATTATTGGCTAGGCCATGGTGGAAAACTCTTCTAGAAGCTGGACTTTGAGATTAATTGCTCTTCTAGCCTCCCTTCCTACCACTCTGGCAGCCACTTAAAGCCTACAACAGCCAGATTTGCAGTCGTGCACTCGCTCATCCCAACACCTGCTTGCACTCCCTGACCTTCTGACAGGTTTACAGTCATTTCTGGAAAGAGGTGCCAGAATGATTTTCGAGGGATTGTTCTTGCAGTAAACTCTGATTCAGGCTCCCAGGAGAAACAAAAATCAAATGGGAGAAGCTCAGGTGGTATAGGCCTGAGTAAAGGAAACCCTTGAAGAGAAACATTCTCAAAGATTTCTTAAAATGGTGGATTTGCAGAAAATCTTATCACACACTCAGAGGAAATAGTTACTCTCCTGAGTGGTATTACAGAGCAAACACTGTCAGTTAAACCTCTGAGTTGAGTGTGTCCTGTATTGTATGATGAAGAATGACTGAAAGCAAGTCAGAAGGCCTTGAAAAACCTAATGGACCTTAAGAAGGTCATATGGTATTCTCTTACAGGATAAACACTGGTTGTCCTTTTGGACAGAGCATAGTTGAGAATGATACCTGAACCTTCAGGTATACACAAGCAATAGTCCATGTTTGGGAAGTGAGAAGCTTCCAAATTTGCAGGGTTTGTCCAGTGCTCTTAGCAATACAAAGTGAAAAAGATAAATTTGGCATTTACTGGAATTTAAGTTTATATCCATTTTAATGACCATGGTCCAGTAGCACCAGTAATGGAAGGGGAGGTGACTACCTATTATCCCTAATTTAGGACTGAAAATCTGTGTGTCTCTTTTTGTAGAATAAGACACATGTTTTATCTCATTAAATCCTGTCCCTGTCATGTCCATAAAAAGGTTGTAAGAGCTACCTCATAATTAATGCCCTTTGGAGCCAGTTTGATTGTATGACCACATCTGCAGCTGCTGTGTGACAGTGAGCTATGGACCAGGTATGTTACACTATACCTGCTTCACTGTTGTATAGACTTGTCAGGAGATAATCACTGATAAGAAAGAGCTCTGTAAAAAACTCCAGAACAAGGGCTTGCTGAGGCACAGCACCCACTACAGAAACAGAGCTGTGTGTCAGGGTGTTTGCCCCAAGCAACACCGCGGTGCAGCCGCACGCAGTCCCGGCCGCACCTTCGCCCCTGCCGGCACAGCCGTGGGCAGGAAGTGTGGTATCACTCCCACCCCTTCCCCTCTCACAAGGAGCAGATGAAGCAGCTCGAGGCGCCTGACACAAAAAGAAATAAAGGCTCAGATAAACACTGCCTTGAGAAAATAGAATCAGACACGATGCAACCAGTTATTTGGTATGCCTTAGCTTCAGTTTCTGGCCCCTAAGCCTGTAGATGTATAGACATGCTTCACGCTTTGTGAGTCATCTTAACAACATCGTTGTTATCACATTATAATGATGTTGGGTTGGTCCTGTGAGATGATATTATTATCCAGTATTGAGAACTAAGTTTCATATGAAAAAGCAGCTCAATACTCACCAGTGTTACCAATAACAGTAATTAGTCAGTACTTGCATTTGTTATTCTTGAGGAAAGCTGAAGTCATGCTCACATCTGGAGTAGAACATGAACTTCCACCAAGACTAATACAACTTGTATCACTACTTGAGTTTAGTTCTATTAAATTCTTATCTCAGAATTCCTTCTAAAGCTAAACAATGTCCCCTCATCAGTGCTTGCCCTTTTGCTAAGCAGAAAACAAAGTGGTTTTATGGTCACAAAACTAGAAAAGGAACATAAATGGCATTATGAGCTAGTGTGTTATTTAGATTTAAAAATATTCTGAGGGAGCTAATACTTCTGACTCTATAAATATTGTCTGTCAGAAAGCTCTACGGTTTCCCCATGGAAAAAGGACTGCTATCTAATGAATTCCCACCAACTAGGCTCATGGACACAGACACTGAACTCTCCTTAGACCATAGCTCTTTATCTCAGTGCATGTGGCACGAGGTGAGATTGGCAACGGGATAACTCACGGAACTACAGCCTTCACTGTGCTGCTCTGCTATTTCTCTTCTTGAGTCACTCCTGCTTGCATTTCTTTTTCCCTGGAAAATGTCAAAGAATTCATAGATCAAAAACAGGAGCTGAAGCAAAGACAGAGGTACTGGATCTAAGGAATGATTGACTTGAGTTGGAATTGGGTTGAGGACTCTTTACTTGGTGGGAAGTCAGAATTTCAGAGTCCGCAACTATACCTCTTTTAAGATATGAACTTCTCAAACTTAACACACTTCTTAATATTAGAGTTGGCCAGTCTTTAGTCAGAAGAACTCCATTTATATCTGCATCTTAGAGATGGGAAGTAGATTTAGTCATTCAGATGGGACTTTCTCTCAATGTCAGTAGCAAATCAAAGCATTCCTGGTGTTATGAAGCACTGTGCTGCTAGAACCAGCTTTGTCATTGAAATACCGCCCATTAGTGCTCCTGTGCCTTCTCAGATGAATTATGAACTGATGGAATTTGAATAACTGTCCTGCCCTTCTGCAAGAAAAGGTAATATTGCTCCTGCTTAGTATTGCCTCAGGCTTTTGTGCCAAAACATCACAGTAGAATTCAGTGTTGACTGGTAACTAACAGTGAATTTAAAATGCTGTCACAGCCATCCTGCTCAGCTTCCAGGCCTGGGTGGCCAAAGCATGTATGAAGCAGTCCCCAAGAGATGGCACAAAGCTGAAGGACGGGGATATTTTTTTTTATCCCTGTTTGTTTAGAACAGGAGGCAAAATGTGTTTGCAGAGAGGCTGCAGGTGCAGAAGGCTCTGCTACAGCTGGCATTCTGAAAGATCAATTACCTACACCAAAGCTGTTCTGCTGCCTTTGCTATCTGCTTGCTTATTACACACAAAGTGAATTAAAAAGACCAGGGTTCTGTGTTCAATACCCTCTTCAAGTGAGCAGTCTAACCCTTAAAACCAGACATCCTTAAGCTGATCAGATGAGGGGACAAGGTGAAATGCTTTTGGCTCTAAAAGGACAGTTGGCAATCATAATACTATACTCAATTGAGAAAGCAAGTGAACTCACGTAAATATGATGCTATAAATGATGCAGGTTGCAGTTCTTTTTGAGTTGTTGGGAATTAATGGATTGATAGGTAAAACATCTGATATTGTTACTGAATTTATCATAATAAATATTACTCTGCAATATTTTGCTCTTGCTTGTGAAGAATTAAAATGCTAAGGGTGCCAACATGTGATGTTAGGAGCATGTTATGACAGTAATATTATAAATTATATTGACATCATAATTACAATATCAAAAGTATAATATATTTATATTATATTAATATTATAATTAATAATATTATATTAATATTATA
>WEZZ01005002.1:27599-40440 GCA_013400585.1 Chloropsis cyanopogon
CCGGCCCTGAGCTCTGTCCGCCGCGCCGGCCCCGGACCCCTGCTCTTAGTCTTGCCCCCACCCTCCTTCTAGTCTTCCCAGACCCCTCCTCCTAGTCTTCCTCCTTTTTGTTTGTTGGTTTTTTGTTTTTTTTTTTTTTTATTTTTCCCCTTCCCCCCTCCTCCTCTGGTTGTCACCCTGGCTGCGAGCAAAGCGTCTTCATGAGCGCAGAGGATGTCCGGAAAGCACTACAAGGGGCCTGAAGTCAGTTGTTGCATCAAATATTTCATCTTCGGCTTCAATGTCATTTTCTGGGTAAGTGGAGCCGGTTTCGTGTCTTCCTCTGCTTCCTCCTCCTCCTGCCCGGCTGCCGCCGCTCCCCGGCTGGGCACGGCCAGGAGCGACAGGGACGTGTGACAGCCCGGCGTGAGGCCGCGGGGGGATTTTAGATGGGACGCGGGTGCGAGGCCAGGGGTGCTGCCGCCTCCGACCCGACCGCCCCGGTCAGCCCTTCCTCGGGCAAGTTGTGGTGCTGCATTCCTCCACCTCCCGAGGGTGCCGGTTCTCTTCCCTTCCGGCCCTCCTAATTGCTTTTGTTGTTAGTACGAAGCGGATTTCGTGCCTTCTTCCCCCCTTCCCGTCTTTTCCTTTTTTCGTGTTCCCTCCTCCTTCCCCCAGCTTTGCTTTTAAGTGGGAGAAGAAGGGAGCAACTAGGCACCTAGGCCTGGAGAACGAATTGATCTGCATGTTTTCACGCTGTTAGATGCAAATAATAGAAAGAACCACAGCTGAGGTTCTCTGCACAATGCTGTTTAGTGATTTCACAGTGATGAACTTGTGTATGGCACAGGTTTATTATGATTAGCTGTTAGCACATAGTAGTAGTAGCAATAATAGGATGGAGGAGGGGGGAAATGGTATTTCCACCCATACCTAAAGTGCAAGCCTGTAGGAGGCCTGTTTGGGCATTTGTTGGGGTTCGCTGCGCTGCTCCATCTGCCTGCACAGTGTCTTGTTGCACCAGCCGGGGAGGGCTGTGGAGTAGGCAGAACTGTACAGTGAAATGTAACCTGCCTGTAACAGTACTTCTAGCATCTTCTCAATGAGTTGGATTTGAAAGAGAAGCAGCTGGTTTTGGATGTTCATGCCAAATTTCATAACTGGGGAGGGGGAATGGGCATTCTCACACATGTGTGAGTGATGAGGTCTTCTCACAGCACAGAATGTTAAAGTTAGGTGAAGGCTCTTACCTGTACAGTTTCCCTTTTTACATGAGGTATTACACAGAGCAATGAGAAACATGCACAAACCCAGCTGCACAGATTCACAGAATATTCTGAGTTGGAAGGACCCACCAGGATCATCGAGTCCAGCTCTGGATCAAGCCCAGATAGTGTGGATGTATTTTTGAGGGCCTTTGGAAGCAAGTGGAATACATATCCAGTATAGTGGCTTGGTTGGACTAGAAAGAAGAATTTGGGGGAAAAGGCCCCAACACCACCTTGAAGGTTATGGATGAAGGTAGGGAAGAACAGAGGAGAGAAACCTTTTGAGCAGTGCTAAGCTTCTGTTTGTCCCCTTGGGGAGAACAGAGGGCAGTGGTTACATGGATAGCAGGTATCCGTAGCTAACCTCAGGTCTTTGTTCCTGGAAAGTAAACATATGTGAAGATGATGTTTTGAAAGGATGGGAGTTTTGATTAAGTCCACGTGTATACTGTATTACCTTTTCTTAAACAAGAATGTATGCTGCCGAAGTGAAGCTGACTGTGGCTTTATGTCCGTGTTTACTTGGCCCCAGACCGACCCCTGCAGATGAGCGGTAGCGAGCTTTGTAGTATTTTTACCCTGCAGAGCTGATGTGATTGTACTCTTGGCTCAGGTTTCGGTGGTTGAGTTTGCCATGGTTCTTTGCCCTTGTCTGTTTCTTTGTTTTGATTCTGCTGGGCATATGTTGCTGTGAACATGGATAATTTTCAGCAGGAAGCAAGTAGTGTGAGGAGCGCTTGTGTGCTGTGTCCTTGGATTGAGAGAGGGAGATTATGGTGGAATACGTATAACCATGTTAACTTGCTCTTTCAGACACTGTCAGTGTCTCAGAAGCTCTATATCCTATCATTTCCTTCATTTTATTCTCTGAAGGTGAATGTATGGATGGTGCAAGTGGGAAAGTGGTTCTGTTTTAGGTTTTCTGTAACTAGTCTTTTTCTTACTCCTGCGTTCCTGAGGCTGATGCAGCGTAGCTTCTGCACGATGGCGAGAGTGCCTGTGTTGTATACTGAATGGGCCAAAGGCTTTATACTGCTGGAATGCTGATCTGAGAGCCTGAAAAAATATCATTGTATATCACCCACTCTGCCACTTGCTTGATGTGAGGCCCTTGCTTCACAGATTTCCTCTTTTGCAAAACGCTGTCTCATTTCTGTTCCTGGCTTGAAATTCATGAAGACCACGCACTTTGAGAGTTTAGCCATTTCTTTAGAATATTGTAATCTCTTCATGAGAAAGTCTGCATTTTTTGCCATGTGTCTCATGATTTGGAGAGAAAACATAGGCAGATATTCTTGTTGAATACATGTTAATATTGTTTTTACTTAAGTAATAGCAAACTCTTCAGTGACTGGGCCAGAAAAGCTGTAAATAAAAATTGCAAATTCAGTTGGTTGTTTACAGAAAGTGATAATCAAAAATAGCCACTAATGTAGTCATTGTGAATAGATTGAAATGATGAAGTCATCATCGTCTTAACCCCATGGCACTTTCCAGGAACTTGGAGACAGGGAGCACACCTTCTATCTGAGCGTTGTTATATAGTGGTTTTAACACAATCTTTTAAAATGTTAATGTAAACAAAGAAAATATCCCTATTTTGCATCATAAAACAATGGACTAAAAATAAAGAGAACTGAGTTGGGAGAGTAATGATTTTGACAAGAAAATTGTCAGTGCTTTGAATAGCGGAGTATTACAGATCTGCTGAAATTATGCAGGGAATGATTGTACTTGCTACTTAAACTGAAGTTATTACAAAAAATCTGAGGCTTTAAATACCACAGAATAGGAGCAAAATAAATGGCCAGATCTTTTTGTCTTTTTTGTTTAGTGCTGGTCAGGTACTTCGTGGCTTAAAGAGACCGACAGAATTATTAGGATAATGAATATGGAATAAGTTGCACTCCAGTGCTGTGTGTGTAGTTGTGACTAAAGGTGACAGTATGCTTTTTAGGAGGTAGTTCTCAGGCTTGCACCACCCCAGGTAACGTATTCTTGGCTAAATAAGTGTTTCATACTATTGTAGAAGACAATATTATCTGCTGAGTCTATGTGTAATTAATGTTCTAGATATATTTGCAGGCTTAATTTCTTGTGGCAATTCAGTGTTAAAGTTGTTAAATACTCTGGAAATGTTTGTTCAGGAATGCTTATTTTATGAGACTACTTTGCTGTTGTGGAAAAGGAAAGCTCATTGGGCAGTCACCGAAGTAATGTTTAGGAACAAAGAACCAATAGGCACAAACGCATCTGAGTCTGAAGCTGGAGGTCGGGGTAGTGTTTCCCTTTGCCATCGGGGCACTCGCCTGTGCTTCAGCCCCGCTGCCGTTCTGCCGGCGCTAAAGCACGCCACGCTCTGTGCGCCACCTTGCCGGCCGGCAGCTGCTGCCATAGACACTGCTTCTTCATCAGCCTTTCTGCTCTTGTCTCGGTAAAGCATAAAGCTGTAGTATGAGGTAACAGAGAGCACTTTGCCGTACTCCAAGCAAGCAAACAAACAATGCTTCCTTCCCCCTTCGGCTTCCATGTAGAATGATAACAAAGGTACTGTGCAAAAGGTCAAAGTAGGCCACCCTGACTCACAAAAGGCAAGAACTATTTCGTTCTCTTTCCCCCTTACTTTGGGAAGACAGTTTTAGTTGACTTTTAGTTCCAAGAGACATCTTTAAATTGTTCTCTGTGCTTTTTTTAACTTGATGGAAACGGTGGATGTATACTATTGTGAAAGTCTAAATTTCAATCCACACCTGATTCCGCTGACCCTGGTCTAGTTGGAAAGATGTATAAAAAGCACTGACACCTCAGAAACTTTTGCTTTAGCTGGTGATTCACTCTAAGTTATGAGCTATGCTGCAATTATGATACATTGGCATATTACGAATCATAACTTGTGTTTTACTTTACTTGGCATCTGCTGTATTTGATGGCAACCATATGGGAATCTAGATAGTCTTCTGAATTACAGAAAGGTAACAGAAAGAAAATAAGGTTATGTATGTGTGTTACAGGAAAAATGTTGGACAAGTGCACTGACCTTTAAAGGACGACCAATAGATTGCTTATTAAATTTTGTACATTATTGATAGTTTGTTTTTCAAAGGGGGAGAGGATAATTCTCTGATGTCAGCTGGTTTTCAGATATGCACAAGGAAGTTTTGATTTTATAATTTTTCCCTTGCCACAGTGCTTAAAAAAAAACCCCAAACAAATCAATGTGAAGCTTGTTCCATGCAGTTTTGAAATGCATTCTGTAGCATTTGATCCTTAAAAGTTTGCATTGGGAGGATGTCCTTGCAGTGGAAGTGGAAGCATTCTGTTCATTTCCCTCCCCTCCCCCTTTTATGATCAAATGACTTTTTTATTTTACATTTCTTCATAGCACAGATGAAGCATAGCTAAGCATTCCACCAGTGGTCTTGCCAGAAACAGAACAATGTTTGTTGTTTGGGCAAGTACTCCACTTGTAACAGTGAAAGGCGGGGGTGTATATATTGATGAAATAGTTGCATTATTGTGAGGCTGGCATTCTTGAATTCTTCAGTGTCTCTTTCAGCAGATGTAGCCTCAGTCTTTCAAATGCATATAAAATTTAGTAATTGCTGGCCTTGGGGGACTTGCTTCTGATCTGTGGAGGTCATTCTTAGAATAAAAATTTTCCTTGCCTTGTGTTCCCTCACAACTTTGTGCTAGGCTGTATAATTGGTAATATAAAAAGAAATAGCTGAGGAACTTGGGAGAAACTATTCCTTTCTCTTAAATATTTGTTTTGCCAAAATTGGGTGTTTATAAATGTGCTACTGTTTTAAGTTTGATGTTTCTAGTTTCTAAAAGATTGAAAAAATGTAAGGGAACTAGAACTAGAGAAAACCCATTGTGATTGATTGTGTGACTTCTCTTGTTTGATGTCAATGTGCTTCAGGAGAATATTATTGGAACTATCATGTGCAGCTTATATACTTTCCTTCTGTGTGTTAAAGATGAGTTTGGTAAATATATTTACCAGTCTTCCACCTTGATTGAATTGTCACAGTATGTTTTTTCTGGTGGCACATCTATCTCAAAGTATGAAGAGTCAATTTGAATTTTCAGTGTCTCAGTCATAGAACAGCTGATCCATGTGAATGGCACCCAGAGCACAGGCAGCCCCAACAGAATACTTCTGTGAGTGAAACATCTTATGGGTATTTGTGTGTGTGAAAAGAAGCTAGCACTGATCCTAATCCCATTGCCCTTGTTGCATGTGGATAATATTTTCATAATAAAGGCAACAAATCCATGTTCTGCAGCACTGAATTTGGAGGTGGATGTGCTACCTTAATTCTAATAAGGCAGCATTTGCACTGTGAACTTTTTGGTGTATGTATTAGGTATGTACATATTCAACTGCAGTGTAAGATGTAATAGGCATTTAGGGAAGGCATGAGCTGCTCCAGGGAAGAAAGGCTTTCTTTTCCAGATGGGAACCCAGGAGACATGTTCTTTTAAACAAACAAAATAATTGCATATAAGGTGCAGTTAAAGTAGGATAATTTTCAGATGGAAAATGTGGGAGAGACAGTTTTTTTTGGAGGGGGGTGGTGGAGTTCAGGATTTTTTTGTTTGTTTGTTGTGTGGAGAGTAGTAAGAAGAAAAATGTAAGGAACTTCTCTATCCTCTGCAGTGGACAGGAGTTTGAAAGTATGTATGTAATCTGTTACTTAAGAATGCTTTCTAAAACCTAATTCTATAGATTACAATAATCCTGATGTACTTCTTAGCGAACTTTAATTTATTCTTTAGTCCTCAAACTCTGTTAGATGCAAGTTAATGATTAGTAGAGGATGAGAAACTTGAGCTTACAGTAAGTGAAATATCACTTCCTTTGCTTTTGAGTCCTATTCCTACAAATAGACATTTTGAAGTCTGTGTTGAAAATGAAATATAAACTGCTTTTGGCATCAGGGCTGCTACAAATCATAAATTTGGAGCAAGAAGCTGATGTGTTGTTAAGTGCTCAGGCTGAATACTTCAACAGTTCATACTCCATTAACCAAAAGCAGTAACCTGTGAAGATTTGCTATGGGCATTTAGAATATAATGTTTTGCTTTCAATTAAAGCCAGAGGTGAGAGAAAGTATTTTTGACCCCAAAAAAATCACTTGACCTAATTCTACCAGTTAGGAGGTTCTGGTCTTAAACTGTAGTTCGGTGGGGGAGCCTTGTTTTGCCCAAAATATGCAGCACGCTTCTCAAATGCATGGCTGGTAGCCTGTCAACAGGACTGTAATTGTTTTATTGATGTAGACAGGAGAGCTGAACAGCTCGTGAAGTAACCCAGCTCTGTTAGAGATGACCCAGAAGTCACTGTCAGCATTAGCCATAAAAGTATCTTCCAGTATGGTAGTATTTTAAACTTTTTCATATCTGACTTTTCCATTAGCTTGACATTTATAGTGACTTTGTACTTATGTACTATTTGTTTCTCATTAAAAATTAGAAAACATTGTTACAATGCAGTAAAGAATTAAAACAAAAAAGCTTATCCAATTTTTAATGAATGTACTGAATTGTACTTCGTGACAGTTTTACTGAACTAAGGTCCAGTGCAAAATCCAGCAATACATTAGGCCTTAAATCAGTAAAGAATAATCTGTTTCTATTTCGTTGTACTGTCACATGAATTTGGAAAACATCCTATTTTTTTTTGATTGTGCTGCTGCTCCTGCCACAAAATATTCTATCTTGTGATGTAAGGCCCCAAAGAACACTTGCTGGATGAGACTTCTGAAAGGGTTTACGGTTGTTCACATACTGAGTTAGATGCACAGGAGAAATACTGACAAGATGTTGTCAAGAGGGCAAAACAACAAAAAACTTCATTGGCAACTTCAGAGAAATCAGAAAACTTTGGCAAAAGGTTAGAGCAGCATTCACTCAACATAAAACACTTCACAAAGCATTGACTTAGCCCATTCAACTTAGCAACTCCATGCCTGTCTGATTTTAAGTTACTCAAAACTCTGAGAGAGGTAGAAGAAAGAGAGAAAGACAGAAAAGATGTAGAAAAGAACAAGTAAAGCTACCTCTCCTCGTTCCAGCGGTGTTCAGCTGAGAGAAATTCCAAGAGGAGATAGGGTCAAGACCTGTGCTTGCCTCATGCTTCAGTTCAGTACCCTTTGGCTTTCCTGGGCCCTTCCCCCAGGTTGGACTTCAGGTCATCTGGCTCTTCTGGGGCTGGACTGGGCTCCAGGGCTGGGGTGTGGAGCATTGCCTGTGGTGTGGCAGGGACTGGTGACCACTGTGTGGCTGGGATACAGGCCCGGAGGGGCATGTGTGTGCAGAGCAGGGCATTGCCTCTCCAGGGCAAGGCCTGACCTACCTGTTCTCCTGCACATGCACCCAAAATACTTTGAGCCAGCAGTCCTTCCAGTCTCTCTCATGTGGTTCTCTGTGAATACAGTTGTTCCCTGATTTCAGCAGTATTTTGTACAGGTGTGAGGGCTGGTGTGGGTGGATGTCACAGTTAGCACAGTGCTCAGTGTAGCTTCTTCTGTAACATGCACCGATCTAGAGCAGTTCAGCCTTCTCTGTGCTGGCATTTAAAAATGTCACTAGCACACTGAGGCTTGCAGTCAGGGGTGCTTGATTTGGTATCAAACTCTGACTCAGTGTGATCTCATGTAACCTCCAGATGGCCTGACTTGCAGAGATGCTAAAAACAGTCAGATCCTACTTCTTTAGCTTTATAAACTAAATGAGGCTGTAGCAGTATTTATTTTAATACACATCAGTCTCTTTAGCTAATGTTTCAGCTTTCCAGTCACTTTCCTCTGGACAGCATTTAGAATAAGTATTTCATCACACACACTGGATCTTGTGAATGAACTGTCAATTTTCCACAGAAGTGGGAGAAATCAATATGCCTCTTCCAGGCCTTGAAAATCCCTCTGCTCCTAGTGAAGACTCTGTTACATCGAATAACATTGAAAACCATTTCAAGCAATGTTCCTGATGTATGGTGACAGAAGAGCTTTTTTCCTTTTGCAGCAAAGCAAAGAAATGTTATGAAAACACTTGGTGTACCTATTCTGTACCTTTCGTCTCCTGGTTTTCCCAAAAGCAAAACTTCTTACAGGGGAAAAAACAACCAAAGTATTATAGGAACTTTTGCTTAAATAGGTACTCTTTCTCCTCAATAAGCAAGTCACATTATTTCTAAAAGTGTTTTGTTCTTCTTTTCGGTATTGAATTTAAAAAAAGCATTAAAAGAAGACTAGATGTGTTTAGATATGTACAGTGTTTTGGATTCATAGAGGCTTCTGTTTTGCTCACTACATCAGCATGATATTGATGAGTTACAACCTGAGTATGTGTGCTGTCATTGCTCTAGGAGGCTACTGTTAGAGGGTACTGAGTATAAGTGGTACTGCTGGGATGCTTGCCGTAACTCGGCCTATGAGTTGTTTCCTAGTGTTAGTGGATGATGTTTGAGAGTCCAGCTTAATTTTTCTTGATTTAGGGGCTAATCTTACATGACATGGAACACTATTTTGTGTCAGAATTTTCTCTGTGTCAAGAGGGCAGGTGCTCTCAGTTGAGCTCTGGTGCCCCAAGCAAAGGTGCAGCAGCACCATGTGTGGGATGTCACCCCAAGCAGATCCACCTGGTTCCTGTCATTTTGTCTGAGCCTGCACCACAGGTTCTCCCTGTTGGATACCTTTGCTTTGCTTACTTATGTAAGTTTTACTCTTTGCTTTGTGAGGCTGGGTTCTGTGTGCTTCCCTCTCACTGAGCTGCATCTCTTCTGCTACATTCTGTTTTCCAGTGCGCTGTGATTTAAAAATCTCGTGATTTAAAAAGCTTGAAGGGAGTTCCTTCTATGTGCTGTAAATGGTTTTTAAAGAGCATTAAAGAGCAGAGACACTGACAAAAAAACTTTGCAGATAATGTATGGCAAGGGTTTTGTTGTTTTGTGCTGTTCTTCAGTTAACTATGTCACCTTGTGAAAGATGTCTCTGCAGTGCCATGTGATTGGAGTGTTTCAGACTGGAACATGAAGTTTGGAAATGGTGGCATTTCAAAGCAGTGGGTCCTCCCAGGTAATGAAAAGGGTTGCCAGGTATCCCAGGCACCTCTCAGCTCAGAGTATCCTGGGGTGTTGTACTGTGCACAGACAAGAGTTTCAGATTTTTTAATTTTAATTTTTGCCATTTAAATATAAAACCAGAAAGATTCACTTTTCCACGTGGGTAAAAGATAGCATTTTGTAGAAATTGTCTTCCTGACTGCCAGTTCACGTGTCTGAAGGAATATGTGTGAATTCAGTCAGCCCAACAATAATTAAATATATAAATAAAATAATTAAAAAAGAAGAGGTAAGACTTGTAAAATAAAATTCCTCTTTTCCAAGAAGTTATCCAAATAATTTCTAGATGAAAATTCATCCATCTGGCTTGTGAAGGCTACAAAATATATATATAAAATATGTAGTATATTGCAGTTAAAAAATAACTAAGGTCCAGTTTTTAATGACTATTGCTTGGTATCATGACCATTCTCTTTGTTCTGTGGCCATTAAGAGGGAATATGAACTGCTGCCTCTGCTGCCTAACTTTTTTTTTTTTTTTTTAATCTCTGAATGCCTAGGAGGACCTGTTTCTATTGCAGGGCCACTTCCCACTTTGGTTGTAGGAACCTTTCAGGACTGGTTTTCATGTGCAGCCTTGCAAATTCTGGTATCAAAATGAGAGCAGGAGGCTCCAGACAGCTGAGGCTGGCACAAGGCTGCAGAGCCAAATGTGTTCATGCAGCTTCAGTGGACCAACAGCAGTCAGTTACCAGATTTGGCTGAGAACTTTCTCATCTGGGTCAATTTCGATTGATTTGCTGTTTGGCTCAAAGAATGAAGTGTGGGAAGATGGAAGGACCAGCTCCTCCTTTCCCTGCACAGCTCAACTTAAAGTGATTGTACAAGCATGGCCCGTTTCATCTCTAAGCAAATTGGTTTTGGAGTATGGAGTACACGGAGGTGTAAGACACGGTGCTGGGGCAACAGTTAGCTTGCTCCAGTGAGCACTGTCATGTAAAAGCTGCCCCTCTGGTGTACTTTTTTTGGAAGAGTTATCTGATTACGCCTGCCTGCTCAATGATGTTGGAAAAACAAAAAGCAATGATTCTCATCCAGGGTTATTGTAATGTGAACTTAATTTGAACTTAAGTGGACAGCTCCATCATTTACCTCTCTGGTTTCTTTTTCTTCCCATAAGTGTTATTCCAAACACTGTGACACTCCCTCTAATAGTACTAAACCTTTGTTGGAGAGGCCTGCTAGATGGGGTGGCAAATGACCTCTGTGAGATAGTTTGTCATGATTATCCATTCCCAAGTAGTGTCCTTTCTGGTGGCTTGTTACATACAAAAGGTTTGTATGCATTTAGTGCTGGAGATACATCCATCTATCTATCTATCTATCTATCTATCTATCTATCTATCTATCTATCTATCTATCTATCTATCTCTATATATATATAGATATCACTCTGCACGCATGTATATAAACACGCATTTAATTACATAATATGTACACAAAATTACACAGTACTTAAAAAATTAATTCTGATTTGCTAGAACAGAAATTTATTAATTTATGTACTAAAAGCAGGACTTGAAGGGACTGGAAATCCATCTAACTGCTGTTGCATGCAGAGAAGGACTTTTGCTTCCTCTGACTGCATTCTACTGCTCTGCTCCTGCTGGGAGCACTGGCATTGTCACAAGTAGTGTTCCCACTTCAGCTGTGTGGGGCTGGGTGTGGTTTGAAAACATTGCTTTCTTTTTGTATTCTTTGTTTTGAAGATAGGCAAAACCACTGCCTGGGCAATCTAAAGGATTGTGGTGATATTTGAATCAATGTTTTATTCTGCTGAAACTTCTTAATGCAGATTAGTGTGTGTTTGACTCAGGAACATAAAGCAATTACATTTTTACATGGTTTATATCCTTGTTGGCTTCTGCTTTCCTACGTTTTTCCTAAACCACTCTCATACCTGTGGGAGAGGAAGTAGCTCCTGAGCGGATGCAGCTAATAACTTTGCATATTAAAGCAAACCAATCCAAATCCTGACGAGACCGACACTCAAGGGTTTGTGCCACTGTAGCAGGTGAATGAATTAGGACTCCCATGTGGCCATTTTAGTTGCTTTGAATACTCTTCTCTGCCCCATAGATTCATGATCCTATCAGCTCTCCTGCAGTAGGGCTGACATCTGACAGAGGGAAAAGGGCAGCTGTGGGTTACGGTAGCTTTTGTCTACAACTTCTCCAGTCCCAGAAATAGGGGTGTGTGTAGGATTTCTAGTGAACTCTGTCATCTGGTATTTCATATATTGTTTTGGATGTCATGCCTTTTAAATGACAGTGATGAAGTGCTCTACTTACTTGTGGTTTTCATGTCAATAGCAGCTCACTACTGCCTAGAGAAACTACCATGCCTCTTGTAAATATCCTATTCTTGTTGGTTTTGCCCTCCTTTCGGTTTGTGCTCTACTCCAGCTTGCAGAGGCTGTTCTCTCTGTTCCATTCTCTGAGGAAGCCCTTTCAGTGGCTCTCCATGTATCTGTGTCTGTTCTTACACCTGGAGTAGAAACCTCACAGGAGCCTCTGCATAGTCACTGTCATGCTGTGAGAGAGGCAGGTTGTGGACTGTTACTGGAGTCCGGCTACATGACTGTGGCAAAGTGGGAAGAAGTAAAACCCCAACAGTGGCTGGGTTTTGTACCATTTTATGAGGTACTTGTTCCTATTTGAGAAACACCTTTGTTCCATAAATACCTGTACCCCTTTCAGGGTAATTTGCAAGCATCTCCTTGTGAAGCAGGAAGCCTCATGTTGGTGCGAGACCTCCCAAATAACACCTGTGGGAGATAATCCTTAAGTTATTGTGTCAAACTGTAAGTCTGGTGAATATCAAAGCTGTGCACACAGCTCTGGCTCTGATGTGAAGAATTTCATATTTTGTAACAATTCATTAGAAATTGATGCAAGACTGAGTCATGTAGAATCAAGTGAGGTAGAATGGATGAGGCTATTTTAGAGACTGGTGTGATCATAGAGATTTGAGGTATGTGTGGTGCGTCCATGCTCCACATGGAAGGCCTGTTGCTGTTGAAGCACAGGATCTCAATGATGTTTTGATGCTGGTGTACAGGACTGAAATTTAAATAGGCTGGTGATTGTTGCTGCCATATGAGTTAGAAACATATTGTAAAGTCCTAAGTACTTTATGCTAAGAGTTGGTGGAACTCCTTTCTTGTACCTTTGGTGGTGAATCGGAACTCCAGTGAGTATTGCTATTCAGATCTTCTTAGTGTACTAGATTTTCATTTATGCTAAGAGGCTACCTTGTTCCTGTCTGCCACTGTAACATGTCCTTAAAATGACTGCAGATGACATTTATAGAACCCTTTCAGTGTAGCTGTGCTACCAAAAGTATTCAAGTGAGCAGTATTAGACTCACAGCTTGAGGAGTTTGAAGGACTTTATAAGATAGAAGGATGGACTTTGCATTGTGGGATGTGTTTGGACTTCTGTATAAATGATGGTGAGAAGAGAGA
>WEZZ01005002.1:53341-84613 GCA_013400585.1 Chloropsis cyanopogon
ATCCTTTAATAATAAACTGCAGTGAAGGCCTCTGCTTAAGTGTGATGTTTTTGTTTGCTTTGTAATTAAAAAATTGAAGTTTTCAAGGTAAGACTCCGATGCAAGAACTGGGGGTGAAAGGAGAGTGAAGTAGAGTGAAACCATGTCCCTAAGTGCCACATCTACCCTGTATTTTGTGGTCAATTCCTACAACAGAGCATGTTTTGCGAAGGGAAAGAAATGAGGATTTTTCTTACAAGAAGGCTCTTTTTGGGGTTAGGGGGAGGTTCAGATTCTGAGTGGTGAGTTCTGCAAATGGATCAGATGGTCATCTCCCCAGGTGGTCCTCATGTAGCTTGGTTTTGCCCAGTGGAGAGAAGGTAGGTGACTGACACTGCTCTGGATGTTCAATGCCAACATCAACTGCTGTTCACGAGTACCTATTCCTACTTGTGCTTGGTCAAAAAGATGACTGCTAGTAATAAAAGATTTTACTGAGTTTTTTCAGATTTTTTTCATTACTTTTTAATGAAAGCTCAAGTCTTTGAACTCTACACGTGCCAGCTTTTCTGACTTGAGAGTAGATTATGGCACTGCACCTCTTCACTAGTCACCAGTAAATTTGACTGAAGTAAACCCAAATCTGAAGACACAAGCATTGTTTAACAATCTCTCCAAGTAACCGACTCAAGTTCTTGTAAAAGCAGCTGTACATGGTGTGATCTGGACCTCCTGCAAGAGCTGTGAGCCAGTGGAACTGCTGATTTTCTTATCTGACTTTGTGTGTGTAAAATAAGACTTTTTCAACAGATAGACTTAGTAACAGGCAAACAATTTCAGATTTCAACACAAAACACAAAAAAAACCTAGTTCTTACACAGGTAAGGCATCTAAAGTAGATTTTCACCTCTAAGGTCTGGGGAGAGGGAGAAAAAAAACAAATCTAGGTCTCGTAGACCTCTTGAAATAGTAACTGAACTGTCCCTTTGTGTGATAAATACTCAGCATGTGGATGAATAAACTATTTCATGAGAGGTTGCTGGTTAGCTTGCTCTGTTCCCCCAGTGATGGTGGGAGAGTCTTAGGGAGAGCTCTGTGCCTGACTATTCGGTTGTTAACACTCATGGATGCAACAACTAAAACTGCACAAAATGGAAAGGCCAAGCATCTAGGAGGGAAGATCTTGTAATTTCAGCTGGGATTAAAACCTGTGAGCAGTGACTGTGGCAAATTTTGCAACATGCCATGTTAATTTAACCATAAGAGCCCCTGTTCTATGAGTACATTAGTGAACACTGTTATAAGCTGTTTTGTCGAATGCCCTCCCCTCCCCAAACCCGATGCTTACCTCTGTTGCCTTTATCATGGTGACTTTTTGGGAGAAAGTGGAAGGAGATCCTGGTGAACCAAGTAGCAATTGCAAATAGGTCTAACTTCTGTCTCTGCATTAAGCATTCCCATCTGTTGGATCTTAAATACTTCTCTTGTTTCACTTAGTGTAGTTTTTCTGGATAATCCATGTCATGCACGTTTATTGCTGCTCTTAGAGCACTTCTATGCAAGTATAAAAACTTGGAACTGTGGTGTATTTGAGGTACTCATGTAAAGCAGTATTTGAGTGTACACAAATGCAAAGTAAAGGCACACTCTGCTGTGGAACAGTTAAATGTGCCACTTAGGGGAAGATTCCAAGTGTTGTAGAAAATACACGGGGAAATGTTTTAAGAGTTCATTACATAACTAGGGCATCTGATTATTGTTATTCAAATCTTGTCTCACGATAAAAGCCAAAAACTTGTAGAGTAGTTGTCCTTGTATGTTAGCATCATCCCATTCTTTCACAGTGCAGTGCAAATCTCAAAGCAACACTGATGCAGCATTAGAGTCCTTCACTCTCACTGGAAAGTTGTTATTTCAATTAGTTTCACTATGCTTTTCATTATATTTAATGATATGAGCGCAGGAAATTTTCCTTTTTTTTTGTTTTAGTCAAGAAATTCAGATGTGAAAATCTGTGGTGGATGTGTACATGAGGAAGCAGTCACTCCGAATATCATTCTACCTTGTTGGTTATATTGCAGGATGATTTCCCTGGGCTCTCCCTTCTATTTGTTACCTACTGTAGTTTGATAAGGACAACCAAAATGGACTTCTGCGGGCTCCTTCCTTGAGCTCTGTTTGTACCCTGCAACAGCAAGGACCTCGATGAAGCCGGCTGGATGCTTAGAAATGTAGGAAAGGATATTGGAGCATAATCACACAGAGCTTCTTAAATCTGCTAAGATTACTCACCACTGCTAAAATTAGCTTTTGCCTAAGGTTTTGGAAACCAGGTGCTCTGAGGAAATGAAACTGGTGACCAGCTAAAAGAGCAGTGTCAAGCAGTGGCTACGGCTGTCCCAGGTTGATGTCAGCTGGCACTGGTGATGTGGGAATGTTTTCTCACAACAGCTGTAGTGTTACTGGGGTCCCTTGGTGTGCAGAGAATTGCATGTGGCAGTGCCTGCTGGGAAGGATCACTTTCCTTACTGGGGTTCCTTCTACAGTGTTGGAGGACATAGTGATGATAGGAGAAGCAGAAGATAAGGACTCTGCTCTAGTGTGCTGGTTCTTTGTGTTTTCTTCAGCACTGGTGACTCATATGTTGATCAAAACTTTAGCTCTGTTCAGGGCTGTGTGTGCAAAATTAATGCTTAAGTTCTGCATCTAGATCATCGTCAAGTATGTTCCATTGGCTGCAGAACAGATCCACAAGAGAGTAGTGAGGTGCAAATGACACATCTGCTGTTTAAATTCAAAGTACTTCATTATTAGGACTCTTAAGTTCCGAGTCTTTGTATAGTAATGATACTGCTTTTTCCTGATACTTCCAATTACATTTGTTACTTCTTGCAGAACAAAATAGAAAATCCTGTCCGCTTTAACCATGCTGAGTTTGCTTTGAGGAGCATCCTTTCAGAAAAAATTTGGTGAGTTTTAGCTCTGTGTTATGTGAAGTGACTGTCTTGGTGGCAGATTCTGCGTGTGCTAGCAGGCGACACTGGTAATTGTACTGGTGTCACTGTTGGTTTGACAGCTCGCTCAGCTGAAATGGTGAAATAATATAGGTTGCAAATGTATTGTTCTTATGTTTTATTTTGTTTCCTTTGAAAATGACATAATTCATAGTTTAGTTTAGAGAACAGCTAAAGAAAGTAGTGTCTTGAGGAAGAAGCAACCTCTGTGCCAGGGTGGAGGAGGAATGAGCATTGGAGGAAAGATCTGAGGCTTGAGAACTGTTGCTGATAAAAAGTTACCTGCACAGACCAAGGCACAGACCAAACCTTGCCAGAAAGCACATCAGTATGTGCCCACATATTCCTGGAAAGGAAATCGGGATCAACTATAAAAGAATGCAGTAGAGATTTTCTGTGGTGTTGTCAGTTTTCTGCTTGCAG
This sequence comes from Chloropsis cyanopogon, assembly GCA_013400585.1. Classification (NCBI taxonomy): domain Eukaryota; kingdom Metazoa; phylum Chordata; class Aves; order Passeriformes; family Irenidae; genus Chloropsis; species Chloropsis cyanopogon. The sequence goes on from WEZZ01005002.1 coordinate 56,758, forward strand.
GCTAAATGCAGTGGTGCAGTGAATTTGAAGTGGGAGGAACTTAAAAAAATGTCTTTTATGTGCAGATGTCAAATATCAAGCAGTTATCACAAGTTTATTGAAGATTGTTTTTAATGGGAGTATTAAATCTGTTATGTTTGGTTGCTTTCTAATTACCTGTAGTTCAGTCTTGTCCTCACTTTTTTTTCCCCATCTCTATTTAACATAAGTTGCTTGTTGCAGGACTACGTAATCATTTTTACTCTGAAGTAAACTGCTGTATATTAGTAGTTATACAGTGAAATTTATTTTATTCCTTGCTTCATTCCAGTGTATCATCAGTTCTTATACCATGTAAACCCCTGCATTTCAGCATTGTTTTGCAACCTGCTTTTACCTTTCTTTTAATGCAACTGGTATTTTTGCCTTATACCTTAGAAATAGAGTAATTAACCTGCAGAATAGTAAGTGTGATTTGGGTTATTTAGACCTGAAATTTTTGGGGTATCTTTTTCAGAATTACACTAGTGTGTGGTTTTTCTTTTTCTTTGGGTTGCACAGTGGCTAGTGCATGCCTACTGTATGGGATAGAATAGAATGTTCTCTTACTTTTAGACCAGATTCTCCTCCCAGCAGAATTGCAGGGAAGAGATAGAATTGGTGCTTTGAATTTGCTGCAGTGTGGATGACTTTATTGACCTGTAGCCATGATCATGAATTAAGTGCATGAACGTTGCCGAGAGAGGTTCTGTGGCTGCTGTGCTGCCCGTTCGCTTTTATTGGCTCTTGGTGGCACCCCAACCTACTGCTGGGGACAGACAATCTTTGTGTTCTACCTGCACTTTGAACCTGGAGTGGTTGGTGTTCATCTGTGTTCACTCATTCTCTTCTAGGGCTTCCTTAATTAGCTGAGAACACTGCATTCCAGCCCTTTTCCTAGGGTTATGCTTTTCTTGCAAGGAAATTAAATGAAATGCAACCCTATGCTCCTGAAGCAAGAGATGGGAAACTTTCTGTTGCAGAGGTTCTTTTGCTGTTAGCTGATCCATGGATTTGAGTTTCTCTTCAGATGTGTCCTGTTGCCCTCACTAGCCGCTCCTAGTGCTCATGCTTTCAGCAGAGCTCAAAGAAAGAAGCAGCACTGCTGGGAAGAGTGATGTGATGGAACTTGTTTTTAGTATTCAAGAGCAGCAGAGCTACCTGCATGTGAAAAGGCTTTTACAGTGAATGGGTTTTTCTCATCAGCTGGAGTGAGACTTTATCTTAACATTTTCTCCCAGACGCTGTACTTCTGAGTTTGCTAGAAGTTGCTTTATTGTGTGAGATGTATCGTCACTGATGCTATTGAAAGCCTATTTTACATGACAGTATAATAGTAAATTTAGGAGAATGCTTTTAAAACCTTTCACAAGGGCTGAGATTCAACACTAATTTTTTCTTGGGTTGTGTTTCAAAGAAATTATTTTCTACCTTTGTATAATCTGTAGGGAAACAAAGCAATTTAAAGATCAACAAACAAGGAGCTCATCTAAATACATCTATAGTAGCTAGTGATGAATGATCTTTTTAACAATGGATTTGTTGCTGAATCTAGCTATTGCTCCTTGGTATTCAATTACTTGAGCTGATTTTGTTCATGCACTAGAAATATTGCTGTGCTTCAGTCCTGTGCTTATTGATCAAGTTTGGAGCATCTGTATCAGCCCTTAGAAGGAGCTTTTAATACAGAAGTCATGCAGCATCTGTTTCCTTATTGTCTTGAGTGGAGCTGCCCCAAGCTGGCAGTCCTTAAACTTGCAGCTGTATTGTGCTAGCATTGGCTGGGGAGAGGCAGCAGGCAGGGAAATAGGCTTTCCCAAGGGGAGGTTAATTTAAAATACGCATTTCCAGAAAGGGATTAACATGGAGAAACTTAGCAAAGGTGTTTGAAAAAGGTGTGCCAGTTTGCAGATGATCTTGTCTCTGGGTTTTTGTGTGTGGAGGTTTTTTGCCTTGAAACTGGGCAGATCATGGCAGGTGGAATTATTTTAGCCCTTAGGTTACAGAACTGTAAAATATTTGAAATATCTGCTTAGTACAGTTCTTAAGATGTAACATTGTGAGCAGTGCTGGATGTGCAGTTATTCCCACTGTCCACCCCTCAGCTGCAATACTATTGATGGAATCATAGAAATGTATTATCAGTTTGGATGATGAAACCCTGCCTGGTTCATTGGCCATTAGATATTTTAAAGAGCTCTAACCAGAGAATGCTGAAGGTTGAGGAGGATTTTAAAAACTTCTTCCACAACTTTTGCCTTTCACTTTTCTCACTATTTGTGTGGTGAGGCCAAGTACTTACAAGCTTATCTGGATCTGGAAGGACAGAAAGAATTGATGGAGATTTGCTAGAAGCATCTTTTAACAGAGTAGATTTTCTGACAGGAAACTGGTCAGTCTGTCCAGTCCATGCTGCCTAATGCTAGCAAATAAATGGTCTCTTGGGGCCCAGTGTCCCAGTGCTGCAGCCAGGCTGATTAAACTGGGCTGATACTGGGGGATTGCCCTGAGGGAGCACATCTGCACAGCCTGGACTCAGGGAAGGGTAAAAGAGCCACTCTGTGGGTCTGTTTGCTACCCAGCTCTCTATCTGACACAGCAGGACTTGCTGGGGTGAGCACTGTGTGGGCTTGTGGCCCATGGTGCCCCAGTCACAGGGACTGTGGTGTTCTGAGTCGATCAGGTTTGGATGGAAAGCACCACAGGTGGCTGGAGGGGGCCTTGCTCACCTGCCTGTGACAGGCTCAGGGCCCAGGCAGCTCCTGCTCTGGCCTTGGGCTATGCCCTGCTATTTTCGTTTTGTTTCTGCTGAACAAAAATGGCCTGAGTGCTGTTGGCACACACTGTCCTTCCTTCTCATCTGAGTAGAGTGCTGCTTTTAAAAATACCTATCACAGAATTAGCGAGTTGGAAGGGACCCACAAGAATCATGGGGCCCTGCTCTCAAGTGGATGGCCTCTGTGGGGGTGGAACCCACAAGCTTATCAGCACCACACCATCAGTGTGGCTGCACAAGGTGCTGAGTAGCTCTCAGACCTGAAGCTGCTGACTTGTGACAGTAATTCTCCCCAGTAGTGGCTAGCATGTGTGGATCTGTGCAAAATACTTTTTGTAAATCTTACCTAAAGGCTCCAGTCTTCGACTGTAGTTTCTTTTCATTTTGATAATTTTGGTGCATTGCACATCTTCTGTTTAAAGCCTTGTAGCCAATTTTCTGTAAGAGGCTTAAATTCGCAGGACTTGTTATCAGTTCTAACGTGTTAATGATTCAAGTATAGTGCCAAATCAACAGTTTGTTCAATTTTTAATTGGAATTATTTTGTATCTGACAGTTTTTTGTAATTGCCAGTCATTCTACAATTTTTTAAAAAATGAAATCAGATTACTTTGGTTGTCATATTCCTGAGGTTACTGCTCCTTCTGTGAGCACTTGGAAAGAGAGGCAGCCCACTTCAGCTAATTGTGTTGTAACTGTCCTAGTGGCTATGACAAATTGTATTAACTCTTCTGTACTTACGGGAAAAATGAAATAGAAACATAGACGTGATACAGAGGGCTGGCTTTATTTGGTAAAATATGATTTGGTTTAAACTTTCACTTGTTTTCAGCAGCACTGTTAGCTTGAGGTTTTGACGTGTAGTTGTTTCTGAGGGCTCTTGAGTTGAGAGCCTTTACAGGTATGGGTAAAGGATTCTGTTTCAAGTTTTATATTGTATGTAATCTTGCTTCTGGAGAGCTCAGCTGGCTCTTCCATATGCAGTTCCTTGATTTAGCAGCTAATTTTGTTTTGCCTTATTTTGAGTTTGTTGGGTTTTATTTGTTTGGGGTTTTTTTGTTATTTTTTGTTATACTGATGTCTCAAAATAGCAAGGCTTGTTTGTGACTAGCCAGCATAATTTGTGACTACTTGGAACTGATTTTTGAGGGGGAGGAGGAATGTATTGAGTTTTGCAAAGTCTTGGTCATGTAGCATGGCCTACCAGTGGACTTGAAAGATGGCATTGCTATGTGACAATTCTTGTACCACCACTCTTAAAACTTTTGCTGGCCTCTTGTCAAGAACACAGGGTGCCAAATGTGTTACCCTCTCCTCCTTCCTCTGTAATAATTCTGAAGCCCTTTGGCCCACATCTGCAAAATTTATTGGAAGGAAAATGAATATATACTTTCGATCCTATCCAAAAACCTTATCGGAAGAGGTGGGGTAGGAACCTGCTGCAGAGGACTCTTATTTTATTGACAGGAATATTTAACTCTTTGAGCAGTTAAAGTTCCGAGTTGTCCTCTTCCTGAACTTGGAAGAGGGAGGGGGGGGAAAAAAAAAAGCTAAGAATAACTGAAATATCCCTTAATGTTCATATCCTAGCTCTGTTGCCAAAGGAAAGCTGCAGCAAAGCAAGAGGTTAAGCTGTGTATAATGAGTTACCCCCAAGTTATTAGTTGAACATGGGAGGAGGAAGCCTGGCCTTCCAAAGGAACTGCAGAGCACTACTTGATATTTGGCTCTGACATATTCCCAGTGATATGAATAGATTTCTTATGTTGCAGCATGTAAGCAAGTTGAGAATGTGAGTCTACTACAGCAGTTGGTGAAAACAACATATGCTTAATTTTATGAAGACTTAAAGACAGATGGTGTCCCATAGAATAATTATATAACAGCCAAAATTCCCTTAACAAATCTTTTTATAATAGCTGTGATAATTGCTCATAAATAGCCAGTCATTTCATTATTTTTCTGTTACATAAATAGTACAGGGATCTACTTTAGCCCCTCTTAAACTCTTGGGTGAATTTGTTCTTTAGTCCAGGTTATTTTTTTCACTTGTCATTTCTAGTCTTCCCTTGTTTTTGACAAAAGGCCCAAGTGATGTGCGCTTCTGTCCAATCAAATGAAATAAATCTGAAAATGTCACCTCTCCCTTACATCTGTCTCTTTTAGGCTTTTTTCTTTGCCTTCATGGACTCCGTGTTTTACTCCCCCCAGTCTCTGTCCGAAGAGATTAAAGTTCCCATAAGAAATTGGTTACTGCGTGTTCCCCTGCAGTCAGCCTTGGAGGAATAGAGTACAGAATTAAGATCTGTTTTCTGGGAACTACTGGCTTTCATCCAAGATTTTATACCAATTTCTTCAGCTGTTATCTTGGATGTTTCTTGCATGACTCTTGAGTGGACTGGGAAGTTCTGTGGATTGCTGGAAAAGAGTTGTTAGAAATGGGTATGAGCTGGGCAACTACTTCTGAGGGATCAGCGTAACAGCCTTTGGAGCACCAGTGGCCCTCATTGATCTGACATCAAGATGAACTGCGTGCTAGCAAAGGACAGTTGCCTTTTGACGAAGATTTTAGGGACTGGATTTAACAAACAATGTCCTTTCTTACTTCTCTAAGTCTAAGGCTTTCAGTATCCAATAGCATATAACACATCTGCTTTCTGTATCCAAAGGGCAATTTGCTAACTCCTTGTAAGCCACAGATCCCTCCTTGACTAGCATTGTCTTGGGGGAAGGAATAGAGAAAAGCTCTTTTCTAGCTCATTGCCTGTATCATATTTGTGCTGATTTCTACTTTTTCTGGCAAAGGTAGTACACAGGGCAGGAATTCAGATACAGGTCATGTTAAGTAGGCTGGCCAAGGCTAGGGATGAGGGACAGAATTCTGCTAACACAACATTTTAAATAATGCCAGCCAAAAGTTGAAGCATATATTGAGACTGGTCAGTTTGTCTGCGAAATGTGCTTCTTGTTTAAAGGCCTCTTTGTGTGAAGCTATATCCCTGCTTTCCCCAAAGGAAGCCTTGCTAGCTTCCGTGCTAGCCGTGGACCTTTAGCAATCAAAAGAGATGAGGGTTTGAAGAAGTAATTGTAGGAAATACTGCAGCAGAAGTACTTCAGTAAATGCCACTACAGTTTCCCAGCTGGAAAAGTACTAACAGTGATTTCCTCTGGGACATCACGCTTTATTCTCAGTGGTAGATGCAAGTCTGGCCCTTGACAATTTTACTTGAGCAAGGTACAAGAAGTTCCTCATAGCAAGAGCAGTGCAGGACTGCAAAGCAGTAGGGGCTGCTCATGTTAGCCAGGTCATTACTGTGAAAACTAGTGTGCCTTATGTGCCCCTGTGCACAGCACTACTCACTTGGATGCTGTTTTACAGTAGCGTCAGCCCTAAACAAATGTCCTCCAGCAGTGACCTGTAAGCTGAGCAAAGGCTTCTGCTTGCTGGGGCTGTGTCTGTCCAGGCAAGGATTCTGGAAACTGGGCATTCACCTGCGAAAGCACAGATGGGGGGAATATTTGGGAGTTTTGGAGTGTGGGGGAAGAAGCTTTTTGCTAACCTTTGTATGTTACCAAATTAAACAATTTCTAATAATAATAAAAAGTAAGGAAAATCTCCCTTTCTGAGGTCAACCAACTTCCTGAGAATCTATAAATAAATACAAATTTGTTAAAATATAACCAAGAAAGTGTATTTTTTTTAAAACTTTTATTTATTTTTAGGGGGAAGCATTCTCCTAAGTTTCTTGTTTCAATATGGAATTGTTTCTTTGGCTGGTAATGTGGTTAATTCATCTCTTTGTCTTCAGAAGATGTTCAGATCAGATTTAGCACATGGCTCAATCTGGCTCAGACAGATTGAGAAATTAAATAGGACAGTGTCTTTAGCAGACATTGTCTTGTATTTGTCTTAAACAAATTTCCAAGCAGGTTGACTCTTGATTACTCTGTGGTAATAACTTTTATGATTATCCATCTGAGAAATCTGGTGATTTCTTGGTTGGATGTTGTTAGGACCCTTGCAGGACAGTTAAATGTCTTACTTTCCAGATCTAATATGGTTTTTGCTTTAAAACTTTTAAAACGTTCTTTCACATTACGTATTTGCATTATACTGAGCATGTCATTTGGTGTGGGATATCCCTTGGGTGAGTCAGGGTCAGCTGTTCCAGCTGTTTCCTCTCCTGACTTCATGTGCACTCCCAGCCTCCTTGCTGGTGGGGTGGGATGAGGAGTAGAAAAGGCATTGACTGTGCAAGTGCTCATCAGCAGGAATGAAAACATTGCTGTATTATCAACACTGTTTCCAGCACAAATCCAAAATATAGTCCATACTAACTACTGTGAAGGTGATTAACTCCATCCCAGTGGATGGAAATGGGACTGCATGCAAAAGAAGGGGGTTAGGAGACAAAGCAGTGAAATGTTGCAAATAAAGTTCATTGCTTACTTTGGTGTTTCTTGTGTGGTCCTTAAAAATTACTATATTCAGTTTATTCTTTTGGGGGGGAATGGCTAAAGAGAGTTAGAATTTGATGTTCTTATTATGCTGATGAATGTGACAGTTGCCAGCATTTTGCCATAGAATATTCCCTCAGATTTCTCCAGTTGGTGCAGCTTCTTTGTAGCACCACGCTACAAACACGCCCCTAAGCTGACTGTGCATTCAAGCCTGGAGCACAGAACCACTAGAAGGTTGACAAAGGATTGTGTTCAGACAGGTTCTTGTTTGAAAATTTTGATGCTAGTTTATTGAAGAACAGGATACAGCTTTGAATATAGTCCAGGGACAAGAACTAGGAGGGGCTGAGGATTATATATGGGGTAAGAGGGGGTGGTCAGGAGGGTTAGGGCCCAATGGGAGTAGGGCAAAATGGTGCAAAGGAGGGGTTTAGGGATAGGGAGAGCCATTAGGGATTGACAAGGCAGAGTAATGTGGTAAAACAGGACCAATGGGCATTCAGGGAAGGGAGAACATTCTAGAAGATATACATAAATAGAAATGGTGGCTGAACAGGAGTGGTCAGAGCCAATGGGCCAATGGGACAACAGAACTTGAAGGGAATTAACATATGAACACAAAGGCCTGTGGGAAAGAGGCTTTTCTCGCCCTAACATTGGGATGTATTACTTATTGCAACCTTTCCAAGGTAGAGGGATGATTTTAGTAACTGGCCCTTGGGCCTCCATACTTCTTTGCCTCTTTTTAGCAGGAGTCAGATCTTAGAAAAAAGATCTGTGCTACTGCAAGGCAAACTGCACTAATATTTTATCTGTTCTAGACTGTGGTATTGTGTGGAAGGTACAAGATTGATGAGAAAAAGCTTATAAGCAGCAGTTAGTTGGTATGTGATTTATGCGCCATGAAACTCCATTTAACTATTTTAGGCCTTTTGTGCCCGTGATTCTAAAGTGGATCTGTTGTGTGTCACAGTCGGAGGATAGAGGCACTTACATGCTCAGCAAGATGCTAGTTTGGAGGAGTGAATTAGCTCCCTTTCCAGCCTGGGGTAAAGAAAGGTAGGATTGTCAGATTTCTCCAAGTGATAATTTGCAGCATGTATGAAATCTTTTATAGTGACCTGTAATATATGACTTTAAACAATAACACTGAGTTTTGAGGTATAGAGGATTATTATCCTTAGTGTACACTGCCAGATCTGGAGTCTACATTAGTCTCTTCAGTTTGCAATTTTTGTTTCACTCACAAAACCTTTCAATACATTCAACATGTTCTTGTCCTACAAGAAAAAGCTTTCAGCTCAAAAGCAAAGAATATATTCATGGAAGGCGTGGGATATGGGGTGAAACATGGCAACATAATTACAATGAGAGCTTGTTAGTTAGTCTGTACCTAGCTTTAGTTATGTCTTACTTTTACAAGTTTTTCTTGTTTTTGCAGTATTTGCCTTTCTGGAAATTTTAACACCACCTCGTAACTTCTTTCTTGAATCTCAGATGAAAAAAAAAGATTTGAAGCCAAATCAGCTTCTCTTATTGATACTTGACAACAAAAAACTGCTAATAGTTTGTTTTGATTGAGGTCTTTAAGGAAAGGTTTTCGAGAGGTTGAGAGCAAATCATCCCAGTGTGCAGAGTACCAAGAATGTCAGAAGAAGGGATGTTGAGCTAAGCAAGGAGTTTAAGTGTAAAAAAAAGAGCGTGGAAGAAACACGATCAAAGACAGGCAGAGGGTGTGTACAGAGATCCTTGGGCACTAGGGGTGCCACCCAGCAGGCCACAGCCTGGTTGCAGTTCAGACTGTTTTGAGACGTGAAAAATTGCTAGGAAGGGTCTCTACAAGTATACCAGTAGCAAAAGAAAGTTCATTGAAAGGGCAGTTGTGTTGTTGAATAGGGAGACAGCTTAATAATGAATCATACAGGGAAGGCTCAATACTCAAATGTTTTTGGCTCAAGAAAGCAACAGAATGGGGACTTAACCAGAGAAGCTGATGTCTTCTACTGTCCTCCTATTAGGGCTTTACTTGATATTTCATCTGACTCATCTTTGATTAAATATCAGCCTATTGCTGTTTCTGTTGTGAACAGAGAGTACAGGTCATTAATTTTTCCTTATGCAGTGGTTAGAGTCTGTTATCAGTTTGCTGTCCTTTGTGTTGTAAATAAAGATTCTAAGCCTGTTGGGTTTTTTTAGGCCAATAGCTACTTCTTTGCTTTCTTAGGTACTCTAAGCAATCTATGTCTTGTAAAAGTTAAATGCCTAAAACTAGATGTAACATCCAGCTAAGCTTTACAGGGACTAAATAGAACATAAGGATTACTGTCTGTATTTTGCAGGATATATGGCTTCAATTTTAAGCTCTTGTATAGAATAGTTTTTGTGTAGTGGCTTTTTCTTGTTGACTCAACTTAGAATTTACCTTAGCTCTTTAAAACACTTACTGTTTTTAATATTTAACTTTTTAATGATGCCCACTCAATAAGGAAGTAGTGTGTGACTGGATTTGCAGAGAAGCACATAGTTATTGTGGCTGAAATTACAGCAGTGCTTTGGTGCTGCTGTTGGAGGGATGAAAAGGATGGGAAGTGGGGGATCATCCTGAGAAGTCTACATGCTATATGGCTATATGTATATGTAGCTGGGATCTTGAAGTCTGGGCAGAATTTACTTGCACTGAGAGTCTTAACAAGCATCAGCCATTTGAATAATCCTGTATTAGATCCTTTCCTGTGAGGAGCCACACGCTGCTCTCTGCACTGCACTTCTGCACTTGGCTGTGTCAGCTTTTTAGTCGCTCCTTGTGTGTTGCCTCTGCTGAATGGGTGGTTTCATTCTGTCTAGATCTCTGGACTTGGTTAAAATAAACATGAGGTCTCATTCTGACTGCTACAGGAAGACCCGTTAAATGTGCTGTTTTCTTGTATCCTGTTGGTAAGAAAAATATTCATTGGTACAGGACAGGCACCTGGAAATTACTTGTCTTGTCTTTCTGTTTTGGTGGGGAGATATTGGTAATTATTTGCTTACTCAGCCCATTCTCCCCATTTTCGCTGTCGTGTCCTAGTAGACTCACTAGGACTATTTACCTGCACTTGATGATAAGAGCCTCTTAATTCAAATTCCTTCAAAATGCTCAAGACTAATTGGTCTTGTTGTAGGTAATGGGGCCCAGAACAGGCACCAGAGAACTTGTGGGTGGATATTGCTGTTAAAATAAGGTTTGTACTTTGTATGTTGGCATTAATCAAAATAAATTCAACAGCACAATGCACAGCTGCAGTGCTAGTGTCCCCTGGGAAACATTTTTGATCTAAATGCAGTGGGTGTGATTAAGAGCACTTGAAGTGCACAGGGGGAAGTGCAGTCTTGTGGCATGAAATAATAATAGTCTTCCCAACATAGAATCACAGAATGGTTTGTGTTGGAAGGGACCTTAAAGATCATCTAGTTCCACCCCTCCTGCCATGGGCAGGGACACCATTTGTCAGATTTTGTTTTCTAAAGAATAGAGACAATTGCCAGCCCATTTTTTTTTTTGTAGCTGTTTGTCCTTCTCTGAACAGAGGCAAAGAAACCTCCATTCATTATTTTATTTGCTTCAGAGTCATTATTAATTTTGGAAATTGGTAAAAATATGAGTTAATGGCTACTCAGTTGCTTTTCCAAGTGGAGCCAGGCTTGGCAGAAATTTGCCTTGGTGCATGGCAAACATGACAAAAGCTGGTCATCAGGAGCCTGTGTTTGCATTCTGTAAACTGTAAAGCAGCAACAGCAGCTTAAAATCCTTTTCCCACTGATTCCTAAAAATATTTTAAAGGATGCTCTCATGAGACCCCACCTGGAGTACTGCACCCAGCTCTGGTGGGGTCCTCAGCACGGGAAGGACATAGAGCTGTTGGAGCGGGTTGGAGAGGAGGCCATGAATGTGGGTCAGAGGAATGGAGCTCTTGTGCAGATAGTCTGAGAACTGGGGCTGCTTAGCCTGGGGAAGGGGCAGGCTCTGGGGAGAACTTCCAGCACCTTGCCATACCTGAAGAGGGCCCACAGGAGCAAATGTTTTAGGAGGTCCTGTTTTGATAGAACAAAGGGTAACATTTTGAAACTGAAGGGGGTTGATTTGAATTACACGTAAGGAAGAACACAGAAGAACTTTTGTAAGGAAGAACTTTTGCAAGAGTGTGGTAAAATACTGGAACTGGTTCTATGATTTAAGGAGATGCTACCTTTTGAAGCTTTCAAGTGTTTAATAAGAATTCCACGTTATTTCATGTCTCTGATAAGCTGTTGTGGTTTAACCTCGGCCGCCAACTGAGCACCACACAGCCGCTGACTCGCTTTGACTACTCTGCCAATTTTGATGTAGAGTTTAGTTTGTCCTGTCATTGCTGACAGTCTGTGGGAAGGAATAAAAGTGTTTGAATGAGCAGAGTCAACATTTTGGATGAAAACACGAATCTCCTAGAAATCCTTCCATTTGTAAGTGTAACTTACTTTTTTCTTATTAAATCAAACAAAAAACCCTATCCCAACAAAAACAAAAAAATGAGCTAAAGCAACTCAGCCTTCAACATAGAGAGTCCAAGAACATTCTAATTTGAAATTATCTTTTAAAAAGCCTTGGGACTGCACAGCAAGTATTCAGTTGAAGTTACATTAAATTAGTAGTAGTCACTTAAATTTGGCAATTCATATGCAAAAATCTAGATAGATTTGTTTTGCAGTCTTCATTGCTAATAGCACGGTCAGGGAACATTAAAGAATGAACATTTTGTCACTGAAACTTATGTCATGTTTCAGCGCATGGGACGGTTATTAAGTGGGGTTTGGATTTTTTTGTGTCTCTGGAGGAGCTGATTAAAGCTGGTTGTTGCCTAAAGGCATGTTGGAACAAGTTTCTGTTCTTGTTTCTTAGAGTTTCTGTTTGTTTTTAAAATAATCTGATGCAATGAATGCAATCTGCAGTGCAAATGAAGTGGAAGAAATCTGCCTTGTTTCATAAGGGAATTAATTTCTTCTCTTCTGAGAACTGGGTGGACATGCAAAACAGATGAGGAATTTTGGAACAGACAAAATAGCAGGTAGCTAGTACTGCCCACAGAGAGAAATGTTATCACAATTTTGGTTTCCTTTTCCTTTGTTTTCATGTTTTTGTTAGTATCTTTTCATTGACTTGCCTGGGGTCCATCTGTGATTTTGGCCACCACCAGCTTGGTGTTTCCTGAATTGTATTTGTGATGTCCCAGTGTGGCAAAAAATATCACAAGGGACAGGTTTCAATCTGGTCAGCACTTCATATTACTCTGGCATGGCCAAGGACATGCAGCTTGTAGCAAACAAGCTTAGTGCCCTTGCTCTCTGTGGCATTATTAGACTTAATTATGTTGATCCCAAATGCACTTTAATTAGGACAGGCAAGGAGAAAATGAACTAGACAGCACAACTCACATGAATCCCCTCTATCCTGCTTTTTATGTTCTTTGCTTTATTTTTCTTTTCTTCCTTCTTTGACTCTCTGGCTGTTAATGGAAAAAAAAAAAAGTGTTTGGCTTTGTCACACAAGGTAATTGACTCTTTTAAAGTATAGCTGCCTGCTGTGACTAAAAGGTACCAAAACAGCCTTTAATATCCTGGTGCTGATGAAAGTTTGTCAGAACTTTCTGAATGATTGATAAAGCTGCTTTTAGATTTCTTTTCTACTGGCATTTAGGACAGGCCACTATTAAAGATGGGTCTCTGCATTTCTCTTGGGTCTCCTCTGGGATTTTCCCAGATACTTCAAATGTCCATAGAGCCATTCCTTTACACCTACATTTATCTCCCTTTTCCCTCCCTTTCATTTCTTTAGACTTCATCAAATAGTGGATTTGTAACCCACTGAAATAGTGTATGGCCAAAACCAGTGAGTGTTGGCGATACTGCTAAAATGAAACCTTTGCTAAATGCTTTTTCACATGCTGTGTTCTTCCTTTTGTGTACAGTACATTAAAGTGGAACTGAACCAGCAATAATCTGTCATGGTCCCCCAGATTCAGTCTTGTTTAATTGAACAATGAGAAACCAATGTTTCATCAACACTTTACCCTTCCTGAGCCTGAGAAACCACTGGGATTTTTTTGCTTATACAACAGGGATAGCATTGTACTCAATCATCAGCTTTGAGGCAGGCCTTGTCCTGAAGAATTCCGTCTATTTGGACGAGACAAAAGATGATAGAGAAAAGTGAGGCATGGAAGGGCCATGACCTGTGTAGGGTCTTGCTGCAGGTCAGTGGCAAAACCATGGTGAGAACTCGGGTGCTGTAGCTGCTGGCTCATTGTTGGGTCAGCCCCTGCTCACTGTGGGCGGCCACTTCCCAGGCACTCCTGATAATCAACTTGTAACCTGTGCTGCAGGTCAGGCTGCTCATTAACTCTGGAGGTGGTGCTGTCATCTGTTCTTTCAGTTCATTGTCTGATTTATAGCTTCAGGTCTCTCACTTCTTCATTCTAAACTTCTTCCGAGACTAGTTTGGAATGAGAAAATGTTAATTTCTAGACGTATCTTACACCAGATTATAATAAGCAGGTCATTAAGCTGTCATGGTCTATCATGTCTGTGGGACTTGAGAGACCTTTAATCAGCAGATTATTGACAGTACATGGCAAACAGTCTGGTATGTAAATAAAAGTTCATGACCTTAGGAATTACTAATAAAAGGTCCCCATTCAGGTTACTACTGCTAAAAAAGAAGAAAAGTCTATATATGTTTTTGGAGTTGTTTTTATTGTAAGGTTAGTGAAAGGTAAAGAGTGTAGTGCCTTGTAGTTCAGGCCCAGGGCTTTTTATCAGCAGCTGTAACATTGCACTGCTGCTGATGTTCAATTTTGCTAAGCATGCAACAGTTTCCATATGTTGTGCTGTAATCCTCTTTTTGGTGATTTTGTCTTCAGAAGTTATTTCAAGTTCCTTTGGCATAATAAGGATTTGAGCATCATGAGTGTAGTGTTAGGCATTTGTTTGTTTTATGGTAGTAAACTCCCATGTCTTTTTTATGTACACTATAAGCACTGTACAGGAGTTGCCTTTTAACTCCGTGTGTCTTTGCACGTGTGAAACTGATTAGCTCTCAGGTTGTAATGTGTTAGATGGTCTTAAAGAGAAAACAGAGGATCTTCCTCTATACACCAAGACAAGATGAATTTTGCTTGTCAGCCCTCTCCCAATTAAAGGTGTGGGAGCATCTAAACCAGAGACATTTCAGAGCCCTTCTGTAAAAACAGCTGTGTGGTTGCCCCTGCCCCAAGCTCAGTGCTCTGGGCCCAGGGTAGGTTGTGATAAGCACACCAGAGCTCCTGGGTTCTGTGAAGTGCAGTAGCTTTGGTGCAGAATGCAAGTACAGATGGCCACAGTTGCTTTAGCTCCCCTGGAATTTCCACTGCAGTCTCTTGTCCTTATACAGTTGCCCTTTTCTCTGTTTCATGCCACAATGCAAATTAAAACTAGTGTTTGAGAAAAACAGTTCTCAAAAACAAGCTGCAGCCTTAGTCCTGGGTGTCTCTAACTGATCATGTAAAGTGAATAAACCCAACAGAACTGATCATGCTCCTTTGTACTAAATAAATTCTCCTACTGAGGATATACACAAGAAATTGGTAATAGCTGCAAGTTCATTCTTCTCATATTGCTTGACTTGCTGCAATTGTAATGCAATTCTAGTATTATTCTTACTTTGGAGGGAAATGTATTTACAGTTAATTGGTGTAATCCCCAGTTAGCTGAATTTGGTAGACAGATCAAATTTTAATAATGAAAAGAATTACAAATCAGAACAAATGGATACAACTTTTGGATATTGCATAAAGCATTCTAAATGTTAAATTGAACATCGGACTACAAAAAAAAGGCTTGCTTTTAGTTCTTCATTCAGCCAAACATATCAATTTGATGCTGTACTCTTTGTCTTAATGGTTTTGTCTTTCATCCAAGTTTTACCAGAATCTTAATTGAAAATTTGTAAAAAGGCACGTAAGAGTTACTAATTTCAGTGATAGAATAAAAACAGTGATATAGAATGAAATATATATTAAATATTAGGTGTTAGATTTCTGAGGAGGAATACTACACTTGTTAGGTGTTTTTCTATGACTTCTAAAATATGTTAAAGGAGGTCATTGCCCTTATTCGAGGCTGGTTTCTTTTTTCTTTATCTCTGCTGCAATGGTATCAATCTCAATCTATTGCTCCCAATTACTCTTTGATTTTTAAAGAACATACTATACAATTTTGCTGAAGTCTGCCCTATTTTTTGTAATTTGATGTAAGAGTATATAATATTCACTCAGTAATAATTCAGTGGAGAATTCCCCTTGCTAATTGAATAAACACTTCTTGATCCTTCCTATTGTCCAATTTGTAGCTTTGCTTTTGTGGAATGGAATTGAACAATTGATAGGAAAAGTCAATGGAAATGCATTTATCTGTGCTGCAGGACACATAGCTTGTTCAAAGAGGACTCACTGAAAAGTATATCATACGTCTCGTGTGAAAACTGCTGTTCATACACATGCTTCTAGCAAAGCTCTTGCTCTTGTGTAAGTGGAGAGGTGATGGGGACATGAGGTTGTTTCTGTATAAACATATTTTTGGCAGCTCTTTTGCAGTAGAAGAATACAGGTGATGACAATTTCTTGGGGTAAAAGAAATTTTACTTCCATAGGGAGTTTTTTTCCTATGCAAAATCAGTAGCCATGGCCATATGCAAAGATATTAAAAATAGGTGTCTGTCTACAGTTTGACTGATAAAAATGATACATTTTAGTTAGAAGGTGTTCCTCAGTGCCTTTTCCTGAAGGCATAACAAGGATAGATGAGGGACTACTGGTTAGATTATATCACCTTTGATAAGATGTCAATGTTACTGGGTTGTTATCTTTTTACAGTGAATCAAAGAAGTTTCTAAGGTGCACATTCAGGTTAAAAAATCTAAAGTGAAAATTTTCATGCAAGGATGCATTTGAAAAAAAATTCTAAGTGACGAGGTGGACTGTGCTACATTGATTACTTACTCAGACTACTGAAGTGCACCATCTCTGAAAATGAAGCACAGCCAAGATGCTGCTTTGGGACTGGCAGATGTCATGCGGGACTCCAGCAGCTCATTGAGCACAGATCACCTCCTCAGCTTTTACAAACAGATATTGTATTTTTCAGGGTTTCTTTATTAAATTTTCAGTTTTGTTTTGCAAGCTATGGCAGGGTGGTATGTTAATTTTCATTATTAAGTGAGGTTTTTGCAAATGAAGACTTAACCTGGATGCTTACCATGCAGCTCACCATACTGTGCATTGTACATGCTGAGAATAGCAGGAGTTTTGGTGTAATTTCAAGGGCATTTCTCCACATGGGCAATTTTCAGCATCATTGAACACAGGAATAAAAATCTCAATTTGTAAGATTGACTGCAGAACAATTATTAGGAAGGACTCAGAGCCACACACTCTAAAGCAATGAAACGAAAAACAGGAAGAGGTGAAGAGTCTGACATCCAGGTACTGTTTATGCTAGTGTCTGATCATATTTTGTCTTAAAAAGCCAGAAACATATTCTGATCAATATGAAAAATTTTATTATTATAAAAATGTATCGAAGTTCTGATTCTGCATTTACTAGTATCTCTCATTACGGTAGAAGACTGTGCATCATGGTGGAGATCTTTTGTCCAAAGTTCTACATGCTTGTGTATTTGGGGTGATTTTATCAGCTGCCTTACTGCCTTCCTTGTGTGCACCTGGAGTATTGGAGTGGCTGGATTCCTCGGGAAGCCCTGGGTGACAGGATTTGCAAGAGTGAATTAAGTAGAAAGTATAAGTCAGAGCTTAAGCTGAGCTCTTAATTGCACTGCTTCTGTCAGTGGAGATTGACACACAGAGTAGTTGTTTCCTTTCTTTGGTGCAAACCTCCACAGCCTTTTCATTCCTGGTTTATGGGAAGGCTGCATAGAAATATATGGGAAGTAACCAAAAAGGACTCCTGTGTGTGGGACATAGTATCAGGCAGCTTAGGGAGTTTGGTTTTGCTCCCATTTATTGCTGATTCATGTAGCAGAAATAGGAAGGATCTGTTTGTGTTACATTGATTAGTGAGATCTGTTGAGAAGGAAATTGATGTATTTTATAAGCATATGTGAATATCTTAGGACTCAAAATGGACTCAGTTATTTCATATTTACTGGGAGTCAAGAATTGAGGGAATTCTTCAATTGATGAAAAGAACAGAATCCGTGTTCATGGAACCTCTTTATTTTTCTTCTCCGGAGAATCTGTGATCTATAAGGTGCCCTAATTTTGCAAGGGGATAACCATTAAAAAAAAAAAACAAAACCAACTGTGGGAGAATACAAAAATACAGGTAGCTATTCTCAAATGAAGAGGTAAAACAATTTTGTTTGTAAAACCGATTGCATGCAATTTTAAGGAACAGAAAAGTCTGGTAAAGCTGGTGGACACTCATTAAATTTTTTTCTTTCTAAAATAAAAATGTATTTTAAGAGGAGATGGAGCAGGTGGCTTCAAAGACAGTAGTACTATTTTTAGCCTTCTAATTCTGTGATGTGAATTAATGTCAACAGAATTAAGGAGAGTTTACTGGTTCCCCATTATGCTTTTTGGGTCCACTTCTCAGTTTTAACAAGTTAATTGTAATAAATTGTATCTCTTAGGTCAGGCACTGTGGACCTTAGCAATTATTATGGAGAGAATTTTCAAAAGCTTCTAGTAGTTCTTGGCTACTGTTAAAGTTGAAAGGGAAACTAGAGGGAATTGTGCCACAATTTGGTATGTTTGTATATCCTGATTGTTGTGCATCTTTTGCCTGGAGAACCAAAACAGTGTAATTTTTCCAAGCATTAGAAAAAAAAAAAAATTAGTTGTATTTCATGCCTTTAGATAGAGAATAGATGCAGTGTCTTATGGGGACAGACAGCTCAGCCAGCAGCCAAATCTAATCTCTCTTAGTCACTGGAACGCTGTGGAGTGTGGGCTTTCTCCTTCTGATGCTGCTTTCACAGCTCCAGCCTCCACACGGCCTCGTGGCTGATTAGAAGCTCTTTGTGCAGAAATGTGATTATGTTGGTTGAGAGTGCAGGGGCTTGTACATGTTACAAATTGTAAGTTCCTGTAGCACAGCCTCAAACATCCGTATCTTGTAGGAATTGTGTAGGAGAGGCAGGAGTAGGAGCTCCAGTCAAGTCGGTGATAGACCACACTGACAGTGTAGAAAACTATGGATGGATTTGTTGTCCTGCATTGTTACATAAAAATCATATATATTGACTGTGATGGCAGGCAGGGCGGCAATCCCGTTGCTTAATTTGGGATATATCATTTCAACTCATACAGGGGTTTCCCTTCTGCTCTGCCTGAGGCAAGAGCTGGTAGTGCTAATTACCGGATTAAGTGAAGGAGAGACAAAAAGCAATCCGTGGTGTCTCTCGGTCTTCACACCCACTGTTCCCCTTGCTCGCTCTTTTCAATGCCCTAAGGGTGCCTGATGTAGAGTCTAATTGCTCGATTTGGTGCATCGGGGGAGAGGATGTGACACGCCACCCTGCACTTGTTTTTGCTCTGCCCGTTTGGCAGTGACAAACCAAGCAGAGGTCATGTGAGGGCAGCCAGAAGAGCGCGGCCGTGCCGGGAACGCAGTTCCACTACACTGGGCTCCCTTCATGCCTTCTGTGTGAATAGGGGTCAGCGCTGTACCAAATGTCATGGAATGAGGTGGCGATTTTATGCAGACACGTCTAAATGGGACGGGCTGAGGAACCCCACCCCACGCTGGAAACAGTGTGTTGTGCTTTCAGGACAGGTGGCAAGGGCTAATCATGGGTGGTTGAATGAATGAGAGCGACTTTGGAGCAAAGCCATTACGGGCCTGATCCCAGAAAACCCTCTTACTTGCTGTTTGTGTGACACAAGCCTGATGATTTACTAGGGAGACCAGGAATTTAGCAGTCACAGAAGGAGCTGTTGAAGACATGTTCTTTAATAAAAAACTCCTGTCACTCTAAGGAGTTAGGGGCTCTAATCTTGTATGCTTCTGTTTGTGTGTTTGCATTTAGGTCTACACTCTCTGGGCTGCCTTGCCTTCCTAGCATTGTTTAGGTTGAAGTGTAGTTAATGAAGGTTCAGTTTGATCCTGACATGCCCAGCCGCTTACGAAATGTTACAGGTCCATTTACAAAAATCCCGAGAACCCGCTTTCACTGGTGAGTGTTGATGGGGTGCAGTGGGGTCTCCTATGGGAGTTGTAACCCAAATGCTTTAACTCCTACAGTTGGGTACTGCCAGTGGTAATGTGACACTTGAAAGAAGAGCCCACAAACATTTACCAGGCTACAGCTGTACTGGTGGTGCTGGCCATTTTACATCTTTGCAGAGATAATGGAGGGAAACCTTTAGAAAGCAGTTACATTCTTTCTGAGAGTGTTGTATTATATGTCAAGTATTTTCTCTTTCTGTGTTCCATCAACTTGCTAGCTCACAGATTGATGCATGCAATTTCAAGGCTCTCTTCTGTTGTGGTTCTAGTGAATAAGTGTTCAGCTTACAGCAGTTATTTTCTTAGTCTTTAAGTATATGGCACTGTGTTTAGATTGTTAGATTTCATTCCATCTGTATGTTCAGCTCTCCTACTGTTCTAATTTGTTTGTGGTCACCTTTCTTCACTATGTGAGGGAAAGAACATGAGTAGCTGGAAAGGATTCTTGCTGATGGCTCCACAGTTGTGGTCACAGCTGGTACAGCTGTGTGTTGTTGAAGACCTCTTCTCTTACCCTGTCTCTGGGTAGCCCAGTGCAGGGTAAATTGCAGTGTTTGTGCAGCAGGGAAGGACCAGATTTAAAGGTCTCTTTCTGTTTCCTGTTGTTTCAGCTCAAATAAAGTAATATCTAAAAGTATGCAAATACAGTTAAAGGAAAACAATTCATGCTTTGAAAGGTTTGTAATGTCCTTGTAGTGGATGAACAACAGGTTAATGGGGACATTTTCTAGGCTGAAGTGTTTTGAAATGGAAGAGAAGGCAGGCAATGCATTCTGGACTTTCCTGGGCATGATTGTCAATATACAAATAGTTTCAGTTGCTTCAAAGAGGATCAGTAAATGGAATTATTGAAAAACAGGAAAAATGTGTTTGATACTGCTTTTTCTTGCTCAGTTAAACTTTTTGTTCTGTTTGGATTTACTTCTCAAATTTAGAATCAGCTTCCAAATATACTTGCTCTTAAACAAAAGCAAGGCTGAAAAGCAGGAGAAGCTATCTTAAGAGTGGTTTCCTTTCCAAACACTTCTCTGGGGAAACATGCCTTTCAAGTTGGATCCATTTCTGCTCGTGTTGGTCAGTTAGTGGCTGAAAAGTGAAACTCTGACACTAATAAGTTTGGGTAAAACTTAAGTATTATTTTTCAGATAAGGGAAAAAAACCAAATGAGTTGTTTTTCTATGTAGAGTTGTGCTTGCACTTCTGTGTTGCAAAATGTTTCTTTTCCCTTCTAGCATGGATTGAAGTTGCAGTGTAGGCAGAGAGTTGTCAAGATTGATTTTGCAGCTTGATGTTGTGTATGTTCTCCTTTACACTAAAGTTTTTACCCTTCCTCTACCAGGGTACCCTCTTGACATTGGTGTTTTTAGCAAGAATTCATTGTCCCCAGTTAGCAGCTAAGATACACCTTCTTTGTTGTGTAAATGCATCGTTAGAATTATCTATTAGCTAATACATAGGATTATTTGTAGTGTGGAGTTGTACTTCTTTAGAACAAATGCCCTGGCTGGTGCTTTTGCCCTGGTTTCTATCACAGGTTTGTTAGAGCATACATTTCTTGATCTATTTCTATCCATGACTGTTTTATTTGTGCTGAGAAATCTTCTATCAGGGCTGGTCAGGAAGCTTTCTGAGCTCCTCCGTCTGACAGAGTTCTGCTTGCCCTAACACATAGCTATTGTGTAACATGCTCGAAGCATCACTATTCCAACAAGAGTCTGTGGGATTCTTAAAGGCAGTGCTCTAGAAAATCGTGTTAACTTCCAATTGATCAAGCCAAGTATAGTGGGTTTTTCCTGGAAGGCTGGAGTTGAGAGTCTGAATTGCAGATGTCCCTTTTGCGATTCTGTGCCGGGTGAGTGTTCCATGGGAAACAGCTGAAGTTTTTCAATGAGTTTTACTGCTGGCACTCAATAGTAAAAAATAAATACTTTCTTTTATTCACTTTTACAACAATATCCAGCTGGGCATGGAAACTTACCCAGTATCCATATTTTTATAATTAAATGGCTGCTTTGTGCTGCTCGTATACCTGATGCCTTGAAACCCTTCTGGGGCTGAGCAGAAAGAAAGAAACTTTTCCTATGAGGAATAGCAGTTGCTGGACTAAGTTGAAGTGATGGGTGAGTGCATGAAGTCAAACCAAATCCAGTCTTCTGTGCACAGTTGTTGGGGATTTTTTTGTTCGGGTGTTGTTTTGAAAAAGCGGTAGGCAAAGACTGACTGACTGCAAGAGCACAGCTTTGCAGCACAAATGTCTTAGTCACTTGCTTTTTATAGCTTTTCTCTTAGAGAGCCATCTGCATGTACTACAATTACATTTCCAGATCCCTCAAAGACATTTTCTAGTCCTTGTTTTACTGCTAGGTGTTGGTGGAGGAATCAGCTGTTTGTGCAAAGCAGAGAAGGTTTGTGCAAACAGTATGTAAGCTGGTGGATTCATCAGGAGCTATAGTTTATGGAAATAATGTAGTTCAATGTGGCAATAAAATGGGGAAGTTTGCACTTGCAAGAAAATGAGCATTTTATATGATGTACGGGATACTGCTCATATTGTTGGCTAAGCTGAAATTATACGAGAAGAGTAGGCTCTGTCATAGTGAACTGGAAATCTTCAGTGCAGTTCTGTTTTTTCAATGTGTTTATTCTTAAAGTAAGTTTAACCCTCAAATTAAATTGCAGTGATAGCATTGTATTTGTATCTTCAGCACAAGTCCAGTAAAGCTACCCCAGGCTGTTAAACAGTTGTGATCTGAAGGGGCTTCTTAACAGAAGTGGATTTTGTCTGCATGTTTAGTCAACTCGTTTGAGAATGACAAATACTAGAGGTGCTTTTGGTGCTGTCTGCAAACCAAACAAAGGGTCAGCAGTCTTATTTAGACAAGCAGCTGTTATATAGCTGCATTTTTTTTTTCTTTTTTCTACTGCCAAACTGTGGAACTTTTGTCTAGGAACAAACCCCTCAGGTAAACAGCTCTGTGACCATTTGTTGCTGCTGGTTTGTTCCATGTCGCTTGTGCTTGAAAAGAAATTCAAATCACAGTTTTGTTTACTTTGCCCTTGTGAAATGTGCTATTGCAGAAAGGCCAAATTGATGTCAATCCCTGCATATTTTACTTTCATTGGAAATCAAAAAGATATTGTATAGTATAAATATAGATACTAAAGCATGGGTTAATGTTGACATAATTAAAAATATAGCTTAATTTGGTGAATAGTCTTGTTTAATCTATGTACAGTAACCTCTAGAATTAGTAAGAAGCAACACTGCAAGACAAAATGCAGAGCTGAATTACCTTCTTGTAGGCACACAGTTTGTGGTAATTGGGAGTGGGGCTGTGGCCGAGCCTCATCCCCAATGAGCTCCAGCTGTGAGAAGCAGGTGAGCAGCATTGACAGCAATGAGACATGTAGTGTCCGGGGGCACTGACCAACCACCAAAGGGAACAGAAGGCACACAGGTGCAATGCATGAACATGAGGGGTATAAAAGGCTGGGCTAAAGAACGAGAGGGGCAGCCACTTGCAGCCTTCTGATATGGTGTGGTGTTACTCTGTATGGGTTGAAGCCCTCTAAAATTGTGTGGTGATCCTCTGTGTATTGTGGCCATCTCAACTGTGACATGTGCTGCAACACCTTCTGGAAAATAATTTTTCAAAGCTCTGGTCAGCAGACGTCTAGTGTCTCTGGAAGCTGCGCTCAGAGGTCTATAGAACCATTTCTAATACATAATCTGAATTTTTCTGGGCAGTTAATGTAACACACAGGAAATGTTGATATTGGCTAAAAATACTGCTCTGTTTGAGACATTTCCCTCTCTTGCAATGACTGCAAAGTGCAAAGCAGTGAAGAATTTTGGTCAGTATTTATCCAACATGTGTCTTGTAATTTGGCTTTGTGTCTGGATTGCTGATAGCAACTGTGCGTGGGTATTAGAAAATAATTTTGATATCTGCCTATTTAGCATTTGGCTTATTCTTTTTCCCTGCGTCTCTGAAAAACCAAGTTGTGCATGGGTGTGACTTTTGAGGTTCTGCTTTTGTTTATGTTGACAAAGTACTGCTGGCCTCTGTACATTTTGGTGCACCTTTGTAAAGTGAAGTGTTGGTAGGCTGCCAATTCTTGATAAACCTACCACAGCCCTTCTGGTGTCTGCTTCTCTCCTGAATCGCCCCACACTCAGTGTAAGTTGATTTATTTCATGTATTAGCATATGCCATACATTTGGGCATTTGCCATTAGAGAATTCATAACTCTGAGTCAGATGAGAAGTGTGATAAGCTATACAAGCACATCATATCAGGGCCCGGGTTTTGGACACCTGAACTTGACTTTTGGCACGTTATTAAATTGCATTGACTCATTTCCTACCTTTTCAAGCTATGATTTCTTCATATATGTGGTACCAGTTTCTTTCTAAATTGAACATCTTATTGTGGGGGACTCAAGAAAGAGAACCAGGAATGAGCATTTGGTGGAGGCAAGAGCCAATAAAGTTGAGGAAATTGCTAGGAAAAGTTCTGTGTGTATTTGCATTTTGGGGGTGTGTTCACTGTTTGCTTGGTGCTCACTCTTTTCTGTGCTGGTTGGTTTTTTTTTTTTTCTTTTGAGTAGAAAGAGTGCAAAGTTAAATTGTTTGCCTCAAGCTCTTTGGTAAAGCTAGTGGTGATCACTTGCCTCTCTGTCCAGACTGCTTCAGTCTTCTCATTCCTTCCTCATCCTCCACACGTGTTTGCTTCTCTTCAAAGCAAAGACGATGAATCTCTAATGTTTGAATCTCCTATGAAATCTCTGAGAAACAATCTCCTCTGAAATAACCTGGGATGTGGCAGCTTGTGTAGCTGGGATGGAAGATTTTGGGACTCCCTCTCTGTAGCCTACAAGCACAGCTGGGAGCTGAGACTGCTTTCCCAAAAGGAAATGCTGAGCATTCAGAGTATCCTGCTGTGTTGACAAGCCAACCTGTTTGTGTTTCCTGTCTCTGCACTCTTGGTGTTCTCAGATGTTCAATCAATTGTGTAGGCAATGTAATTGCCCATTTGTAACTACGGAAAAAGACTAGCTCAGATTGTTTCTGTTTGCCATATCAAATGCTTGAAGTAAATGTTGCAACTTTACTGCTTGCAACTGAAATAAGTGAGCACTTGAGTATCAGTTTCCTAATGAGACTTTTATGTATTCTGGTTTTTTATGGGTGTGGTGTTATTTTTCAGAATTTTCGTGGAACAGCGGCTTCAGAAAAAGAGCGTGAAGACTGATGGTGGGGATGTACCTAAATAGTCTGAAGCTCAGGTTGAGGGGTTTGGGATGAATAAAATTGGCAAGCAGCAGGAAGAAGGCAGACAGAAGAGGTCCAGCTGCCCTCGGGGGCTGGAAGCTGCTAACCCTGGGCAGCAAAACAGACCTGGAAAATGACCCATTTGCAGTTCTGCTTCCAGACCTTTTTCCTTTACCCTGGCTTGAAGCAAAACATGCTTTCTTTGCCCTTATACCTCTTCTTATACCTGACTTGTACACCAGAATGAGAAGACTTAGATGTCTTTGCATTGTCAAACTGCCTAAGAGAAATGATGAGTGTAATGATAGAGAATGTCAAATTCAGGTTTAGGATTTTTTCCTAATTATGTTATTTTACACTTTTCTACTGTGTGTGTTTGTATTTTAAGCCCATACCGTTTATATATGCTGTTACAGCACCACTTACGTAATTTTTCGAAGGTTTTGCAAATAGAAAATTACTTCAGTCATGGATGTTGCTGTCGGGAGGACCGAGCTAGAGATGGGATGGTATTGATGAGAACAAGGCTGGATAGGAAACGCAGAAGGACATGTAGCACTTACTGTAGTTCAGAAGTGAAGGCAGAGAAGAGATCTTTGGAAAGGTGTGTACAGCAGAATTTTTCAGTCTTTTGGGCTCAAGGAGAGCCCAAAGAGAGAGAGAGTGTAACGAAACAAATTCCAGTAGAGAGTAGAAAGAAGAGAAAGGATGGGATCTAGGTGAGATGAGTGTACCAAAGTGACCGTGAATGGAGATGTTCAACTCCAGGCTTTTTTGAATGTTTCTGTGTGGTAGTGGTGGAATATTTACCTTAATGGTCTTTGATTTTTGTATGGGGAAAAAAGGTACTAGTTTTAGGAAATGAGCTAGATCTCACAGAAACAAAAATGTTAAACTCCCAAAAGCTTTTATTGAAGAATTTTACAAAGTGACTGGTATGTTAAAGTTTTTTATTCTTTAAAATAAATCTGCACCAAATAAAGTATTTTCTTTAGGCATCAGGACCTGAGTTGGAAGAGTCTCAGTGTGCATTTGAAGAGTTAAATTTATTTTGTCTAGGCTTGAGGGCAGTTGTTCAAAAGTTGGAGCAGGGAAAATAGGCCGTAATTCATTCTCCTTTTTGTGTTTTCCAGAATATCAAGTTCTATGGACAAGAGGAGAGGGACTTTAGTCTTAAGGGACTCTTTCTCCACGCTGATGGGCAGTGCATGCAATTGCACCACCAGAAAGCAATAAAATAAATATGTAGAGCAACAGTAACAGAAAGCAGATGTCTTACTTTTAAAATTCAAGAACTGGAAAAGACAGTAAGAAACTGATGGCAATTGACTCTGCAGGGCGGGGAGTATATATATCTTGTGTTCTTGTCAGACAAAACTGAAAACCCCATTCTGGTGAAAACACAGCATACATTAACAGCCATAGTGTCTTGCTCTGAAAATTGGAGTCATGTGTGCTTAATTTTTCATTACAAAACATCATGCAAAGGATCCTTGCAAGATGGAGCAGCCAGCTTTTCGCATTGTGTTCTCAGGTCTGTTTTTCTCCTTTGGATAATTCTATAAAAATCAGTCAAGTCTGATTTAGCTGAGAAAAATGTGTGGAAACTGGGAAATCTTTTTCTTTTTTTAATTCCACATGTGTGGGTTTTGTGTCGGGAGGGAAAAGATTTTACCAAGACAGTTATCTGAAATATAGTATAATGTTTTTTAGAGACTGCACATAAAATGGAAATAGGTTTGACATCTTGTATTCTATGTCTGAATGTCGCCATGAACTAAAATGGTAATTAGTCACCTACGCACCATCTTCATCAGCACCTTCATTCACTGACTGTAGTACATTGAGTTTTATTGCTGCTAATCTCAAGGCAAACAAGAAATGGGCTTTAGAAGAAAGCATTCTTTGTAATCATTAGCATAGATGTGTAAATGTATAGGTATGCTTTGAGCAGTTTGCCTCTCCTTTGATCAGCACACTTTTTTAGCCACGTGAAAATGAAATGCTTTAACAATTTATGTTGAGAATGAAAAGGTCACTGAAACTGGGGCATATGGAAAAAGAAATAAGAGCAGACTTCTTGTACTTCCGTTCCATGTGATACTGGTCCAGGTGAAAGCTGTAGAGTTGAGAGGATGTCCTATCTGTTCTGCTTGAGAGAATGCTAAGTGACATATTTTAAGCAGAATATACATCAGTGACACAAAAGAGAGAAGAAAACTATGTGAAACTTCATTTTGATTTCCACTTTGGTGTTTTTTCTCTGTCAGAGCCACTGAAAAACAAACAGGTGACAAAACCAACAGCTAAATCCTTTTTTGACACAGACAAAAACTGACACACACATTAAGCTTGTTTTTTGTCCTGGCTTAAAAAGCAAAAGGACTTACTTGGCATAAAATACTTTAAAGAAGGAGTGAGTATTGCAGCTAAAATAACTTTGAGTGAGTCTGAGCACAGACTGCTGTAGAGGAAGTTCATTGGGAAAAATTGTCCATTTGGAGTTTTGGAGTTCAGTTAGGAACTTGTCAGCGCTGCTTTATATATGTACAAAGCTCAGGAGCTGTGTGTTTTCCTGACTGTATTTCAGGATGTGAAATGCTGTACTTCATGTTGTCCTGATTACTGCCATGCTGTTGGTAAAATACTGTACCTTGGGCTCTGTGCTGTGCTTCTTGAACCACAGCACGAAGTCTTGCTCAGTGAATAACCTACAGCATACTGGTGTGGAGGAAACACCAAAGTGCCTGTAGGAATCCTGGTAGTCTCCATGCTGACACCATGCGCAAAGTTCTTCTGACACCTCAAAGGAAGAGCAAGTGGGAGTGTTTCCAAGTGCCAAAACACAGGACTTAAATAACCCCCAGCCGCCCCACCCCAACAAACAGAAAAGCTCAAGCAAGCTCTGATTCTGAACTCTGACAGTTTTGGTAGGCTTCAGCTGGTGTGTTTGTGTTGTCGCAAGGAAGGTGAAATGAGGTGCCTGCACAAGACTTCCACCTCTCACAAGTGTTTAATGTAACCACTCT
>WEZZ01005004.1:0-28388 GCA_013400585.1 Chloropsis cyanopogon
CCCAGAGACTTGCAGTCCCCTGACTTCACGAGAGGATTTCATCCAGAGAGGACTGAGGTTGGATTTCCTCTTAGCAATTTTTTTGCGTTTATTTAGTCCATCAAAAGCAGAGTTTGTATTTTAGAGTCTTTCTGTGAAGCTGTTGTGCTTACGATGGAGTAGACAACTTTGAGGAGTTGTTGTTTATTTGATTAAGAAAATAAAATCTAGTGTTTGTAGTGTTTATTCAACAATTTTCTGCCTGATCTTTAGATGAAGGACAAAGTATGCAGTCAGGGTATGCAGCCCTCTCACCGTAACAAGGAGATGAAGTCATACAAAGGAGCATCAGCATTGACGCAGTCTGTTCCACAGTCCATTCCCAGTGCCAGACACAGCTCTGCAAGCTCTCCCAGTTGGGTAGCAAACAGTTTCAGGTGCAGTAATACTTATAGTCACTGTTTTATACTTGGTAGTGATAGCTAATAATGTTCTATTCAGACTAAAAAGCTATCTGCTCTTCAAAATGATTGTACATCACATGTACATTACATGACATGTGAACTCAAGATTTTGGTAATGTAATAAAAGGAGAACATTTTGTAATTATTCATTGAGAAAAGCAATGCAATATATATATATTTTTTTTTTTTAATTGCTTCCAGTCTGTACTTCTAATACCTGTTTTTATAACACCTACTTGGTTAATACTGTGTAAAATATTGGAGAGTTTTTGTAGAATCATACCGTGCTTGAAGCCTTTAGAAGCTCCACTGTACTTTGAGATTTTTTAGGCCTTTAGACTTAAACCAGCTGTAAAAGTCAACACCACAAGTTTAACTGGTGCAATAATAAAAAAAATGGAGTGTTATTTTTTTATCTGTAAGGAGAGATGGAGGAAGTGCTGCAAATGTTTAATTTCAAAGCCTGTCCTTGAATCAAGTTGTAGTGCAGCTTAGTTTACAGATGCCTTTAAGTACACACATTTTAATTTATAGTTTTTTGTAAAGCTTGGGAATGTGTAGATTTAATTCATGCTTATTTCTGGGGAAGTTTAAAACTAGGCCATGTATGAAAAAGAGACTGATACCTGAAGTTTGAGAATGTTACTGATATTTGTGTAGCACTCTGACTGCAAAATTGTTTTGTTTATTGTGTAAAATAATTTTAATCCTGCACATCAAAGAGAGATCTAATTCAACTTTCAGAGCTGCAAGCAGTGCGTCTCTATAACTTATCTTGAGGATTTGACTACTAAATAAGTATCCTTATTTAGCTATCTAATTTTTTTGAAGTAATCATAGTTCACATCTTTTTGTTTTGTACTATAATGAGTTTTGAAAGTATTTTTATAGTGTGCTCTTAAATATGTATATATTTATAAAAGTTTTGTCAGAAACATTTTATTTGAGGTTTGCCATAATTGAGGAAACAGACATAAATTATACAACCAGTTGCGATTCCTATGTATGATTTAGAGGATTTCAGTGAAGGCTGGAACTGTGGAATGTAAGTAAAAATCAGTGCCTTGTAAGGTAACTTTTTTTTTTTTAATTTAGCCCTGCCAGCCCTCCTGCTATGGATCTGAGAACCATCATGGAAATTGAAGAAAGTATGCAGAAATGTGGAACCATGCCAAAGGCAAATTCAAGGTTGGTAAAAAACCAAAATCTATAAAAAAGTGTGATAGGCCTAGGTTGTTATGAATTTACTTAGTGGTTTAGGCCATTCAGTTTAAAAAAAGCAGGAGAAAAATTGTCCTATTTGGTTTTGAACAGCTTTGTTTACTTCATTATGTTGTTTTTCTTTGAGCATAAAAAATGTATCCCTTTATTTTATTCTAGTCTTGTTTTGTCAACTACTGCAAAAGAGCAAGTGAGCTAGTATCTTAAGTGTCCTGTCCTGCTGAGCCTTTCTGTTTCTGACCAAAAAGAATTAATTGTTGTCCCTAGGACATTGCAAATTACTTGTGCACGACTACTGGATTTGAGAAGTTCATTTCTTGTCTTGCATTCTCTGACCTCTCCCAGAACCCATGTCTTGATGCTGACAACTCTTCAGACAGAAGCAAGTGTGGTTCCTTCTTGTAGGAGCACACCAAAAGACACAGGGAGATAAAAGTGCTTTTTTACAAGGCAGTGTATTAAAGCTAGTGTTGTTTAAGTGGCAGCATAAGGAAGAGAACAGGAGGTGACTCTCACGACCTTTGAGGTGTGGCTTTCTTATAAAGGAGAGTTAGGAAAGTACTCACAGAAGCTGGTGAAGGCTTGCTTGCTAGATAGATTCAGAAACTGCAAACAAAACAGCCAAGACCAAAGAATGCAAATTACTTAGAGAAGAAAATTATTACAGATAGAAGAAATGGCTCTATGCTATTGTATAAATTTTTTTATGTGTGAATATTTTTGGTTTAAGGGAGCTCAGCTTGACAATCTCTAAAAAATCACAAGTTTAGAAAATAGTCTTCATCTGGTGATAGTCCTCTTTTGGTGACTTGATTCCTACTCTGCATGTTTTCATTTATGGACATCTATGTGAAGAATATTTCTGTAATGTTAATTGGCCCTTTTTTTTTTGCTTCCCAGCCATCTGAGCCCTTGCACCCGCCTTCCCTTTTGGCACTCTAAGCAAAGTATTTTTGTTCAGGAAAGAAGTTATTTCTCAGTTTAATTTGCAGGATTAAAGGTGAGTCATCTCAAAGGACACTGATCTTATATCTTCTTTCTTTGCAATGTCCATTCACAGCAGAACGGTGTCTCATGGAATCAAGCTTTCTCAGAAGCAAAGGAAAATGATTGCCCTGGCAGCAAAAGATAATGGATCAGTAGCTAGCAGCCCAGAGCCTACCACTCTAGTAACTGCACCACCTCCACCCACAAAAGTTGCAATACTAGGGAATGCATGGTATGTTATAAATCAAATACAAATTCTTTTTCTTTGGTGAGTTTTTATATTGAATAGTCAGACTGAACTATTTGTAGCTACATTTGGAAGTAATCTAGAAATTAAAAGGGGGTAGGGAAATGCAGTGGTTGCAGTTTAACAGTTCTTTGAAATTTTGCTCTGAGTCAGAAGACTGCATCCCATCTGGTGCTTTCCTGTGTACAATGTATTTGCAGATAGTGTCCAAGTACATCATAGAAGAAGGAGATAGAGAACTAGCTCTGAAACTTAGTTAGGAAGAGGTTCTTGAAAACCATTACGAGTGGTGTTTTTTCTCTGTCAAAACCAAAGAAAAATATTAGCCCTTCCTGGGAGAAGGTCAGAAATTACTTTGGACTAGAGCCAAATTGACCCAAATTAGGGATTGCAAAGTTGTCTAGGAGCTGGAGGGAGCATTGGATGCTTCTAAAAGTTTTTATGGTGGAAGGATGCATAGGGGTCTAAAATGTCTTTGAATGCTGATCACATACAATTTAAGGGTTTGAGTTAATATCATAGCATCGAATGCAAAAATAGTTTATGATCTGTTCACTGAATTAGGTTTAAAACAAATGTAGTAAGGTGCTAGCCCAAGTCATGTTTTGTTTTTCACTTTTACTGCTGGTATTGGATAAAAGCATAAACAAAAAATGTAGACGTTTCAAACTATATCAATTTAATGGGTTTGATTATCACAAAATTAATACCTATTTGCATGCTCTAAGCATGAAGTAAATGTTCATTTAAAGTTCATTTAAGTAAATGTGGCCATTTCTCCAGTTTTCCCTGTTCAAGAAGGTCCAGACTTTCATTGCAGATTACTTTTGTACTGTTACGCTAGAAGAACTGTCAGTCTCCTCTCTCTGTAGCTTACTTGGTTGTACCTCAGTAAGAGCAAAGGTTTCAGCATACCCATCACAGTCACTCTTAAGCTTTCTGTCTTCTCAATTGATTTTCATCCATGTACACCTAATACTAAAATTTAGGGTCTCATTTAGTCCCCCAATACCTTAAATTTATTCTGATATAATACTGGGCAAAGCCCACAATTTTATTTTAAAGAGGAAAGACAGTGAGTTGGTTTGCACTTAAGGATTCAGACTCTTCCTGATATCTGAACAATAACTGAGACCTTGACAAAAGGAGAAACAAGGTTTGCAAGATTCATCTGCTGAAGTCTAGTGAGTGGATGAATTTGTGTCCTTAAAACTGGTCCTCTCAAATGCTTTGAAGAACATGCTACCTGCTTTACACAGGTGATTTTGCAGGTCAAGCAGCAGGGTAATTATTTGCCTTAGCTAATGGAGGTGTTACAGGGCTGTTACAGCTCTGAGGCATAAAATTTGCTAGGAGAAACTGATAGTTGAATCACATGTTGGTGAGCACAGCAAACACTGAGTCATTCTATCCTTTATTATATTAAAAAAATAATACTCTATCTACTATTTGTAATCCTACTACTAATATTGTAATTATCCATAAAGACAATGCCATATAAAAATGCTAAAAAATAAAGACAAAATTGTTTATAGAAATAAAATGAAGGTGCAGGAGAATCTCCATGCTTTTATCAGGTACAGTGACAAAGTATGAAGGAAATCCTGAGGCACCTAATGTGTTCTTTGCCTCAGTCTTTAATAGTAAGATGAGTCATTCTCCAGGTACCCTGCCTCATGGGCTGGAATGAGTCCCCCATAATCCAAGGGGAAATGGTCAGTGATGTGCTACACCTCTTAGACACACACACAGGTCCATGGGCCTGGATGGGAGCAGCCCAAGGGTACCGAGGGAACTGGTGAAGGTGACCACTGAGCCACTTTAAATCATTTACCAGCAGCCCTGGTCAAATAGAGAGGGCCCTGGTGGCTGGAGGTGAGCCAATATGACACCCATCTAAGGAAGGAGAATGTGGGGAACTGCAGGCCTGTCANTGAGTCATTCTCCAGGTACCCTGCCTCATGGGCTGGAATGAGTCCCCCATAATCCAAGGGGAAATGGTCAGTGATGTGCTACACCTCTTAGACACCCACACAGGTCCATGGGCCTGGATGGGAGCAGCCCAAGG
The DNA here is from genome assembly GCA_013400585.1 of Chloropsis cyanopogon. Lineage (NCBI taxonomy): Eukaryota > Metazoa > Chordata > Aves > Passeriformes > Irenidae > Chloropsis > Chloropsis cyanopogon. The sequence goes on from WEZZ01005004.1 coordinate 4,967, forward strand.
GTACGGAGGGAACTGGTGAAGGTGACCACTGAGCCACTTTAAATCATTTACCAGCAGCCCTGGTCAAATAGAGAGGGCCCTGGTGGCTGGAGGTGAGCCAATATGACACCCATCTAAGGAAGGAGAATGTGGGGAACTGCAGGCCTGTCAGCCTGACCTCAGCTCCAGGGAGGCTCATGGGAAAGATCATCCTTAGTGTCTTAACATGGCATATGCAGGACAACCAGGTGGTGAGGTCCAGCCAGCATAGGTTTAAGAAAGGCAGGTCCTTCCTGAATAGTTTGACTTATTCATACTATTCATCTACTCTCTGATAGATAATTCTTTACCTATTGAGTGTTATTTAAAATGCAAATTCTTCCTTGTTTTAAAAAGCAAATAAAGACTGATTTTTGAATATCCCTCAATAAATGTCTCCAAAAAGTATATTGTGCTCTTAAGGTTCTGATTAAACAGTTTTTGGAAAGAGCTTGGCCTACTGTGTTACACAAACCATCTTGGGTGGAAAGGCTAGGGTATATTTTAGGAGGATGGAATCCAATCTAATGCTCATGTGGTCGCCGTGCGTGATTCCACACGTTCCTCCTGCGTTCCTCTGGCTGCCAATTTGGAAAATACCAGTAGCTCAAGAGTTCAAGCACAGAACCAGTGGGAGCTATATGAATTTTTAAAATTAGGCCTCGCTGCTGGAAGAAAACATTTATTGAATAAACTTCAAGCTGCTTTAGGCAAGCGATCAATTATTTGATTGTCCATGATAGCTGTTCAAAGTATTTTTGTGTGTAAGGTAGAATGGTTGTGTTACTCATCTACTCTAATATTATATTTGCAGAGTTAGTCTGTAAATTCACAGTGGACTATTAATTGACTGCATTTGGCAGTCGACTGAGCTTTCCACACATGCAATATAGTCAAAGCCATAGAACTTGCGTTCCAGTGAAATCAGATATTCAACTTGGATGTTGAACGCAGTGAAGCACACTTGCCAGAAGGGTGTGGGACCTTCTGGCTTTTTTTGGTTGACTGAAAGTCTGTCATACACTGTGCCCTACCTTTTCCACCAAGAGAAACCTCCAGTTTCATAATTTTTTGGGAAACTGAGCCTGTGTTTCTTCCTTTGAAGAAAACTGAAAATTAGAAGGGAAAAATAAAATGCCACTCTAGTAATACATTGAAAAAAGGTCTCAAGTTGTGCATGTTGACTTTATTAGTTCTCTAAACCTACTTTGATCAAAGGAGTGAGAGTGTTGCTTACTTGTTTTGGGCTCTTTTTTAAGCTCAGGAGAGTCTATGGCTTTTCAAGACCAGGGGCATGGAGAAATTTGAAGTCTCTCTTGAAAATTAACTATTGTGTATCCTGATATCTAGGTTGTCACTTTGACAGTATTCCAGCTTATACTTAATGTCAGCAGCTGTTTTGGAGCTCCATGCTTTGGTGGTTTGCAGTTACAGCTTAGAGAAACTTAGTCATATTCCAGTTCTTGTTTTAAAAAAAGTATAAAGTAGTTTTTCTAATTTTGCAAATTAGATAAAAATATCAATGTATCAGACAGGACAAGCTGAAATCTAGAGTTGTTACGTGTTAGGAGAATTTTGTACCACTTTTCAGCCAAATCATTTTGAGCCATAAATAATTGTTTTGGATAGGTTCACAAACTGAGAATGACACAGTTGATTTTTTTGGGAGATGTTGTTTGTGGGTTGGTATTTTTTTTTGGCTCTCTGTTGCAAGTGGATCTGATTGCAGTATAGAATTTTCATGGAAATGGGTAAATCAAATCAAAGTAGGCTACTTAAAATACTACTAGCAGAAGCAGCTTCTGTGACAGCAGAACCCATGGACCACATGCCTACTCAAGGTTTGGGGGAGGTCTAGTCAAACACTTGCCTGAACTTCTGTGTGCCAGCTAGTGGTAGGAATAGATGATGTGCAAAATGACTCTGAACCCCTGTACCTGGAGGTTGTCTTCTGTGCTGCTTATCCAATATTTAAATTAAAAAAAAAGATCCAAACTTAAGCCAGGGTGGTCTAACATCTGACATCACACATAGATTTCAGATGCCTTTGTTGTAACATTTCAGATACAAAAATTCCTTCATATTTGTTACTTTCAATTGTGTCCCACCTAGATGTAGTTTGAAAGTCTTTGACTAGAGATGCTGCTCTTCTTATGGCAGTTGCATGAACAATTGGTATTGTATAAAGAGCTTGTTTTACTTCAGTAGTGCTTATAAGTGGTCTCTTGTTTCTTTGAGTAGATAATAAGCAGAGCTGTTTTTTCAGAATGCGTTTTGTGTATTTTGCAATACATAGGACTGCTATGCTTAGTAAAGTCAAATGTAAGCAAATATGTGAAGAATTAATTCCAAAGCCTTGATAGGTAAGAGAAGGACTCGGGGTAACTGACTTGAATTCTGTAAATAAAAAAGTTTTGGGTTTGGAAAGGGTTCATAATACCCAAGATGCTGAATTGCTATATTTTCTTACTGGTTTATTTTTGAAAGATAATATGCAGGCTCTAATTCAGTAACTTGTGTTTGGACAAGTGAAAAAAAATTAAGGATATCAGTTTTATTGAACTTCACTGTGAATTAAGGGCTATATAGAGCCTCCAGCAGGTATGAGTAACTTATTCAGTATCTTGGGAAGAAAAGATCAGCTATACTTGACTTTCATGGTGGTAAACTGCCTGTGTTAGATTGACAGTACCTGGAACATTGTGATTTATGAAAATATTTTTCAAGGACTAGCACTGTTAGAAAAGGTACAGTTTGTCTAAGACAAGCGATATATGAAAAAAAAAAATTGCTTTACAAGAGGATGAGGTAGGAGGAATAGGTGGAGGGGTGGGGTTTGATATTTTTTTTATTCTAATGTAATTTCAAAACTACTGGCTTTCTCTGTTCTCATAGATTATTTCCTGTTCATTATCTTTATGACCCAAAATGACTTTATTTTAGCAAATAGGGTCTAGCAGGGAAATGGTGGTATACAAAACCTAAGTAATAATGTATTTTTAGTAAGTAGAAAGGCCTCTTTGCTATCTGAATCATGGAATAATATGGGGTCTTGGAAAGTGTAAGTGTAAAGTGCATTGGTTTTGTTTCATTTTTGTTTTTAAAAAGGTCATCTTCATTACATTCTGCCTTGCCAAAGTCATTCCGTGATCTTGTGATTGAAGAAGAAAAATGTATGAGTGTGAGTAATTCACCTGGTACTGGTATTAAAAGATGTGGATATAAAGGATCTGAGGATTCATCAGGCCAAAACACCATAAGGTAAGAATGCATTTTTTTCTAACTGGTCAACCATTATACAAGAATCATAATGACCTTTTAAATTCTGCTAAAATAAGAAAGAATATAATTGTCATTTAAAAAGAGCATTTTTCTGATGATTCTGTTCATAAGATTTTATGAATTAAATACTCTTAAGAATAGAAGGCTTAAAGACTTCAGCAATTTAATGCCACTGCTAATACTTTGTTTCAGATTCAAAGTGTTTGTAGCCATATAGATGGATACATACATATATACATATACATATATATATATATATGTAAATTTCAGGCTCCAAACAAAACTTGTCTGAATTTGTTTGCATATGTATGTATGTATAAAATGATAAACCTTTATTTTCTAACCTCTGTAGTAATTAGATATGCATGAGCATTCAAATATGGCATTCATGAAACATTTTGCTAAGGAGTATTTCTGTGTAACCATTGACTGGATAAAACCAGTTTATTCAAACGCAGTTCTGGCATTTCCTAATCTTAGTTTTCTTATATATGACTTAAATGTTTAAGTGCAGTTTTTCATGGATTAAGTGGGCTTACAAAAACATTGATGCACTGTATTGTTGTATCTGTGTATTATAATTACTGTGGGGTTGCAGTTCTAAGGACAGAAATAAGGCATATGTGAATTAAATCTCTAGTTATTGGACAATATTGCTCTTTGGTCAAAATGTTTTAGCCATGCATCCTTTTGTTACCTCCAATAGAATCACTGTTCTGGCTTAAAATAACTGCCTAAGCTGAAGAAAGAATCTCAGCATTATTATTGAAGGTCTGTGTAACTGAACTGCCCACCCACCTGCATCTCTTCCCCCTATCATCAGTAACTTTGAATGCTAGACGTTTCAAATACATTTACAAAACAGAGACCCTGAAAATCTTACAGACTTTACCACCTAATATCTGGAAGCACTGGAGACCAGCTGACCCACAGTGGTAGGGAAGCCAAGTGTGACAGCACAGCTGGCTGACTGGTGTCTTCCCTGGCAAAGGTACAGCCCCAATGTGCCAGAGGGAGGTGAGCAGGGCAGGCAGAAACCAGGATGAGCCACAGTCAGTGAACACAGACAGGTGCATTGGGATCAGGCAAGATTGACATCAAACCTGCAAATCAGTCAGGGTCAGGAACAGCAAAGCTGGGCTTGGCTGTAGATGCAGCATAGCTCAAGAAAGGCCTGAGGGACTGAGCTTAAATGAAGCTCTTGAGTAAAGAGGGGGAGGTTCTGTAATCCTTCACACAACTCTTCTTACAACACAACTTTAGAGCAATCCGGCTCAAGTGTATGCAGCTGTGCTGAGGGAGAAGTTTGCAGAGCTGTTGGTGCACAAGGAGCTGTGTCATTATCTGGCTGTTTTTCTTATGAACTCCTGTTCCATTGTCCTTCGATAACTGACTCCTCTATGGGGAAAAGAAAGTTCTGCTGGGCCCTGCTTTTGGTTGTTCAGCTTGTATAAAAACTGGTGTTTCTCTAGGACAGAAGTAGTACATGTTTTACTGCTATATAAAGAATAAAATGAGGGTAGAAATGTAAGAACATTGTGTGTGGGATAGTGTCTGAGGAGAGAGGTAGGAGGCATTTGGAGTGTGTGTGATGGGGAAGCATTCCTCAGGAACAGAGTGATAAAGCTGAAGGTTCTGTGATGAGTGGAGGTGTAGGGACATGAAACACAAATCTGCAGAACAGGTATTGTTCATTTTGTCACTAGGACAATAATAAAACTTTTCATTATATGGCAGATGCCAAGGGCTAGTAATAAGAGAATTTGCACTGGGTGCTATTATTAGCTTTGCCACAACAGCTCTGTAATCTTCATAAAGTCATTTCTTTTCCTTTTGCATTGCCCTGTCTCGTCTGCGTAGTCTGGCCAGTCTGCACGCTCCCAAAGTGGACTATTTGAGCTGAATCCAGGCCTAATACATTAAATGTCTGAAGATGATACGTTAAGCTAGTGGAAGCTTAGTTGATGACTAAATTGACTATCATCACTTTGAAAAGAAGGCCCCTCCAAAGCTATTTCAGGTTGTTTTTGAATTGTGTCTGAAAATCTTTATTTTTTTCTAGTAGGTGTAAAGAGCCTAGGTGACTAGTTCCTCCATCTGAAACTTAGGAGTGGAGTTTCTAGTTTGAGGTAATTATATTTTTTGACTGGACAGTTTTGTCACAGTAGGCTGTGATTTTTACCAGTGGCATTTAAGGGCTATTTCTGTGAAGATTAATTATCCACACCCTTACCCCTTCCTTTTTAAAGGAAGGAAATTACACAAGTATAGAGCGTAAGCAATCCTCATCTGTTGGTGTCAGACTTGGTGATGAGACACTGAAGATACTTGCATGACTTAATGTTCCTGCTTTGTCTTTTTCCTTTGGATAAGCTGTGCACTAATTAAACTGACTATTTTCTTAGCTCTCTGGATCTGAGGCTATGTTGGATGGTGACATAAGCATTCTTCTATGTACTGTCACCTTCCAATTTTTGTAGTATGGAATTTTTTTTTTAGGTAAACCATGTCATGCATTGTGGTGATTTGAACTGCATTTAATCCAGAGGCAGATCATCCCAAGAGCTGGGATATGTGGATGTGGCTGCATTGTTTCCAGGGGCACCTCAGCCTTGGGAGTTATGCTGTGCATGTGTAGCTCACAGTCCAAGTTATAAACATAGGCCTGACATGACTTAACTTAGTTGTGGCAGCCTGAGTTGTCTTCACTGTGTTACTCCAGGGAGCAGTGAAGCGTCTTAGTGGAAACAAGTATTTGCAGCTTTGTGTGGGAACGGCCTAGTTCTGTCATGGCTAATAATGAGCTAATATGTAGCTCATGATTCGAATGGTATAGCAAAACCCAGGAGGGTTCTGCAGGAGACCAGGCTTTGTGTTCTTTTTGTGAGAGCAGTTATTAGATCAGGGAGGCACCAAACCTGACCTGGCGTTTCATGAACAAATACTCAAGAAACACCAGGGAGCTGAGGGCTGGGACATTTTGGTGGCTGCACAAGAGTCATGGCAAGTTCAGCCAACTCAGTTAATCAGGTTGGTTCAGTACTGATGATACTTGGCTGGTTTATTTCCATGCAGAACCATTTATGTGTCTGCATCAGTCTTAATTTCTAAAACTTCCAGGTTTCCAAGTTCTATATTTTTGTGGCTTTTTTTCCATTTTTCTGTCTATGCTAGCTTCACATTTCCTGTGTATTCCATTCCTCCTAGTCATTTTGGTGCCAGCTGAGGAATTAATTTAGAATGTTGAAATATCTGCAGTTGATTTAATATCTGGACTGAGTGTCTTGTTAGCAAGAAACACAGATGTACATATGTACAAACAGCTTCAAAATACCTGGACTTCTTCCTACATTCTAAAGCCCCATTGGCTTTAAATGAGGGAGATGATACAGGTATTTACTTACCTTTTCATTGGTCATTAGAGTATGCTGTGATGATGGAAATACTAATTCCAGTTTTGGGAAATTCCTATTGAGGTGATTTTTTTTCTTTGTTATTTGGGTTTTTTGGCTTGTTTGTTTGTTTAGAAGTCATTAGGTTTGTTAAGTGTAACAATCCAGTTGGGTTGTTGATAGCAGTGCTGTGAGTTCTTTGGATTGAGAATGGAAAGAACAGTGTAGCTGTCAAATCAGGTATTGTCAAATGTGCTGGAAGGTGAGTATTATTAAAGCAGGTGGAAAAAGAGATAAAATTGAGAGATAACATCAGTATAAAAGCTCAGAAGGCTGCCTTCTGTCGCTGTTCGCCCATGCACCCCAACAGCCTTCATGTCCTCTTCATCTTCCTTTTCTTTGGTTCTTTTCTTCAGTGTTGTCATCTTCAAGTGCAATAAAAGTTTCAAGCTAATTTATCATAGAATGGTTTGGGTTGGAAGGGACCTTGGAGGTCGTCTCGTTGCAGCCCTCCTGCCAGGGGTAGGGACACTTCCCACTAGACCAGGTTGCTCACAGCTCCATCCAGCCTGGCCTTGAACACTTGCAGGGATGGGGCATCCACAGCTTCTCTGGGGGACCTGTTCCAGTGCCTCACCACCTTCACAGTGAAGAAGTTCCTCCTAATACCTAAACTAAACCTGTACTCTTTCAGTTTGAAGGCTTGTCCTGACATTACATGTGCTTGTAAAGTCCCTCTCCATCTTTCTTGCAGGGTCCCTTCATGTATTGGAAGGCAACAATTAAGTCACTCTGAAGCCTTCTCTTTTCCAGGCTGAATAAACCCAGTTCTCTCAGCTTTTCCTTGGATGGAGAGGTGCTCCGTACTTTTAATCATCTTGGTGGTCTCCTCTGGACTTGCAGCAAAGTCCATGTGTTTTTTTGTGCTTAGGACCTCAGAGCTGGATGCAGCTAGTGCCCTGCTTTGAAATCACAGAATAATTTTGATTCTGTAGTTTAGCCTCCTGCTCAGAGTAAGTGAAAAAAGATCATGTTACTCAGGATCTGGTCTGGTTGAGTTGTGACTGCTTCCAAGTGTGAAGATACCCCAGACTTTTTGGGCAACATGTTTCGGTGGATAATCATCTCTGTATGGTATTTTTTATTTTTCCTTTTATCTATCTGGGATTTACTGTTTTGCCTTTTGTGTCTGTTGCCTCTAATATGTCATTGTGCACCTCTAAGAAGATTCTTGCTTCATCTTCTCTCTATCCTGCAGTTAAGTAGTTGAAGATAGCAATGAGATCTCCCTTTTGCTGCCTCCCTTTAGGATTAACAAAACACATTCTTCCTAATCCTGGACTTGTTCCAACATGACAGCATCCTTCTTGCATTGAGAGCCCAAAATTGAGAAAGATACTCTGTATGTAGAGGAAGGAATACAGCATAAAGGGGAGGAATCACTTCCCCTGCCTGCCTTGCTGCAGTATTGCTAGCACAGCCCAGCACGCATTTGGCTGTCTCTGCTGCAGAGGTGCTGGCTTCCACTTGCTGTCAGCCAGGGCTCTGCAGGTTCTGCTTTCTCTCTGCTGCTTTCTAGCCCGTCAGTCCTGGCCAGTACTGCCTCATGGGGCTGTTCTTGTCCAAATACAGGACTTTGCACTTGCCTTTGAAATTCACTGGTCCTCAGTTGCCCATTTTTCCAGCCTCTTGAGGGCTTCTGAAAGGCATCCAGAATGTGCACCATCCCCAGTGTCTACACAGCCAGCTGTGGCCTGCTGAGGGTCTGTTCTGTTCTGTTCTACCAAAGATTCTTAAAACAGGACTGGTTCCAGTATCAGTCTCTGAGGACCCCCACTAGTACTTGGTTTCCAGTTGGACTTTTTACAACTAATCCATTTCCAGACCATTTTCCACCCATCTTGCAGTCCATTTACTCAGTCCATATTTTTCGGACTCAGTACAGCAATGCATGACCTGGCAATGTGCATTGTTTGTTTTGTGGGAAAAATTATGTTCTGTGACAAAAAGCTCAACATGATTAATTTAAATCCATTTTTGATGATGGATGTTAGATTTCAGATTTTTTGAGATCTTGCCCTTACTACTTAGTGGTAGGAATCATGTTTTTTGTTGTCCTTGGAATTGTGTTCTGGGGAAAATATTTCAGACAGAGAACTTGGTAGTTACTGGAATTCTCTTAACTTTCTATAGATTTTTTTCTGTTTTATCCGAGAGCTTGTGGTCATTTACAAAGGATTACCAAAGCATTAAAGAAAAATTGAGAGCGATTTATTGAAACAGCAACACCCTTAGAGTTGTTTGCAGTGCCACAGAAAAATTCAAAAAATGTTTGCCAGCATGTCGCAGTATGCTGTAACACTTTTTTAAGGTTCTGGAAATTGCAAAACTATCCTGACAAAGATAGGTATTAAATCATGAGAATAGGGCCCTCTCTTCTTACTGGTCTAGGATTTTTCTGATAAATATACTTGTCTCTTAATGAATACAGTGTAACAAATGTGAACTTCTTTTTGTTGAGAGGTTAACATTTTGCAACTGAATAAAATATCTTCCTATCGTGAATTATATAAATATTTCAAGATTTTCTTTTTCTTTTCTGTTAATTTTAGTTTTATGCTGTTCTTGTGAATATGAGAGGTGGTATATATATACTTTCAGTATACACAGGATATATACTGAAAATCCATAATTTCTGGGTTTACATTCAAAGAATTTACTCTAGTGAGATTGTAGCACTGGCTCTTTTGCATGAAACACTGAATTTGAATGTAGGACAGTTCAGTTTTGTATTTTGAATCTTCATCTTTTTAGCTTGAATTTTTTGTTCTTTCATATTAATTGCAAACTTTTATAGGTAGTGACATTAGTGCCTAACTCAGTTGTCTAATTTACATGTAAAAAAGTAAAAGAGCCTTTTTTTTTTTAATAACCAGAAATGAAACCTTTTTTTTCAAATCCTCAAATGTTAGGAAATGCCAGAATTAATGCCCAAGGTGAAATTCTCTTCGGGTCTGGTAGTTAGAAATGAGAATCAGTGTCTTTCTCAGTCACAGTATCACACTTAAAAACAAATTCCGTGTTATATCCTAATGCCTTTCCTCTGTAAAAACCCTACACATTTGTTACAATTTCCTACTGCAATTTTGTATTTAACAATACGATGTAGGAGAATGCTCTGCCAGTGACTTTTACTTTCCTTTCCTATCTCTCTCCAGGTGGAACACTAGAAGTAACCCAGGTCTAGAAGACCATGTTCTGGATTCTCCACAGCTGGAGAGTCATAAGTAAGTTTGGTAGTAGCTTAGGTTCTGGGGCTTTTGTACTGTGTGTTGTGCTGACTTGATGTTGCCTCATAATGTCGTTTGGTTTTTTTTTTTTTTTTGCAGTCCTTGGTCAGCAGCATCACCAGCCAGCTCTCCTGTGATAGCACCTGTCGTGTTCTCAGCTATTGTAGAGGAAGAGCTCCAGCAAGAAGCTGCACTTATTAGGAGCAGAGAAAAACCTTTGGCATTGATCCAGGTAAAGTGCTAACTTACTGCTGCTCTAAAGTAACATGAGGAGTTTCCAATGGATCTTTCAGAGATCAGTTATTAGTATTAATTATGTGTTAGTACCTGTCATTTACATAATGATATTAAATATAATTTGATAATAACTTCACACTGCTGTTTGATAAAGTGGGCCTCTATTAAAGTCAAAATGGCTGAGTCCATGATAAATGTACTTGCAGCATCAGAGAGTGGTTGAGTTTGGAATGAGCCTCTGGAAGTTGTCTAATCCAAACCCTTGCTCAGAGCAGGTTTCTCAAAGCCAGGCAGTGTTTGATTATATGCAAGGATGAAGACTGACGGCTTCGCTAGAAAACCTGTTCCAGGGACCACCCTCACACCAAATAAGATTTTAAAATGCATTTTTCTCTTTTTCAATCTGTGCCCATTGCCTCTTCTCCTGTCTTTGGGTACCACTTAGAAGAGCATGGGTCAGTTGTCTTTATAATCTCCCAGCGGGTATTTATACACTTCGGTAAGATCACCCTAAGCCTTCCTTTATCAATGTTAAACAAGTGCAGTGTGCTCAGCATCTCCTCAGTGTCAGATGCACTGGGCTCTTAATCGCTTTTATGCCATGTCACTGGACTGTTCATTATATCCATGTTTCTCCTGTGCTGGGAAGTCAAGAAGTGGACCCAGCACTTCACCAGTGCTGGGTAGAGGGAAATGTCTTCTGTCTCATTTTTCTGGCAGTGCTGTCCCTCATAGAGCACAGGAGGTTGTCACCCTTCTTTGCCATATGAGTGCACTGCTGGCTAAAAGGCTAAACTGTTCAAAGGCTGGGTCCCAGGACTCCAGCTCCTTTTATGCTAGGCTGCTTTCCAACTTGTCAACTCCCAGTGTGTGCTGCTGTCTGGGGTTTTTCTTCCCAGGAGCTGGACTTAGTGTTTCTCTTTCTTGAACTTCATGAGATTCCTTATAGCCCATTTTTCCAGCATTGTCTGGGTCTCTCTGAGTGGCAGTACAACCATCTGTTATATCAGCCCCTCCTTCCAGTTCTCTACTGTTTGTAACCTTGCTGAGGGTGCACTGTGTCTCTTCCTGTGGGTAATTGATGAAGATGTTAAACAGTACTGGCCCTAGTCTCAGTGTTGGTGCTAGTACTGGCCTCCAGGTGGACTTTGTGCCACTGGTCACAACCCTTTGAGATCACCAGTTCTGCCAGTTTTCAGTCTGTCTCACATTGCATTTATGAGGTCTGTTCTTAAGCTTGTCCACTTAAACTCTTAGTTAATACTTAAGCTGTACCATTTTCCCAGGAATCACCTAGTGGTCTCTCAGATCCTCTTGCCCTTCTTGAAGGTAGGAATAACATTTGATTCCTTCTGGTCCTCAGGAATCAACCCTTATGGCAACAATTTTTCAAAGGTTTTTTGAGAGTGGTCTTGGCAGTCATTTTGGCCAGCTCTGATCTCCAGGGCCTGGCATTGCTGGAGACATGATCTTTACACTTGAGACCAAGATGAAGGTCCCCAGCCTTTTTCATGTCTTTTTCATTCGTAGTGGATCCGTGTTGTCTTTTTTTGCTGCTGTAGAAGCCTGTTCTGCTGCCCTTCATGTTCCTTGCCAGATTTCCCCACAGATGGGTTTTGGCTTTCTTAATTCTTGTCCTGTGTGGTCACACAGTGTCTCTGTTTTCCTTCTGTGTCACTTTTTTCTGCTTCCACATCTTGAATGCTCCCTTTTTGTTTGAGTTTCATCAGGAGTTCTTCTTTTCAGCTGGCAGTCCTCCTGCCATTCTAACTTGGCTAGGCAGCTCATTGGCATGGTCTGTTCTTGGCAGAGGTGATCTTTAAAATCAGCCAGCAGTCTTGGGCCTTTCTTCTTTCTAGGCCCAAATCCCATTAATTTTTCTAAGCAGATGCCTTCATAATCTTCTCTTCTGGAGTCCCAAGTTGTTTGCTATTTCTCTTGCTCCCAGCTTTCAGGATGTTGAACTCCAGCATCTCATTGTCATTGTAGCCAAGGCTGCCCTCAATCTTCACATCCCTGACCAGTCCTTTTTTTTGAGAGTATGAGATAGATCAGAATGTCTCCTTTGATCACCTCCTTCATCATCTGTGTTAAGAATTTTTCACCAATGGGGAGATATCTTAGAGTGCTTGTGTCCAGCTCTCTTGCCTTTTCAGCAGATATCAAGGTGCCTCAAGTTTCCTGTATGAGGAGCAGGGTCTAAAAACATGAGGTTTCTTCAAGTTGTCAGAAGAGCACATCATCTACTACTCCTTCCTGATTAGGAGGTCTGATGCATTCAGGACCAGTAAAGCAAGTTCATAACCATGGCTATGGTGTAAATGTAGACCTGACACTGACATACATGCTCTTCTTTTCCTTCCAGATTGAAGAGTGTGCTATTCAAGACTTATTAGTCCACTATGAAGCTTTTGACAACCCTGAAGAATTTGTGACGGTTGAAAGGGCTCCACAGGGACCTATAGCAGCACCTATGTGGAACAAGCACTAATTTGTACTCTTCACAGTCCTCCCTTCCACAGTTCTCACAGTTGTGTTGCACTTTAGAAGTTGTAATTCTTCTTACAAGAAAAACAGGACTGGAAGAATAAGAATCACGTAATTTTTAACATCAGCATTAAAACACTGCCCATAATCACTAGGTATTTGTTAGAGAGAATGAAATAATATGTTCACTGTGTCCTTTACCAACAGTATCTATTGTATGTATGTTTTGAGAGCATTTCTTTAATGACACCTATAATTAGTAATGTTACATGAGGCTGTAGATTGGGAATGTATTTGCTAATCTTAAGTTGTTAGGGTGTTTTGTTAAATTAACAGGTGAAAAGCGAGTGTTTATTTTGTGATTTAATGTGGAATTGAATGTGGAGAATTAAACACCTTTAAAGTTTGGGGATGTGTCCTTCAGACCTTTCTTGCACATTGGGAATATTGGGAAAAAGCTTGTGCTTGAACTTCATGTAAAAGTACAGTTTGACAGTGCAGTTTTTCTTAAGTTACATGTGCAAGTCCTGGTTCTCTGGCTGCCGTGGCCAGCACGTTTCCCCGTTGTGCCCCAGGCTGTGCCCCCGTGCCCGGCCATTGCCTGCGCTCGGCTCAGCTGTGCGTGTTCATCACTGCTGTCAGTGAGCCCTGTCCTGAAGTAAAGCACACAGCTCAAGAGAATGTGGTGCCACTTTATTAGCCCATCTATAGTCCTACTCTGGTAAATATGGCATGGTTTTAAAACCACGTGTTTTTGGGGATGATTCACTTGAAGTGCTGAGGAAATAAAATATCAGTGTACTCGTCGTGTAAGCTATAGGGGGGAGTGCTTGACTGGGAAATTTGCAAATACCTGAGCTGCAAAAATTATCATAGGTGGCTTTCAATATTGTGTCCCAAAGTTCTCTGTGCCTGGTTGAAACAAATTTACAGATATTAAAAAGAAAAAAGAAAAAAAAGGTAGCCTTATCTGCAATATTTTGTCTAGTTTGTCTTGTTTGTATAGGTGTGTTTGAACTTTTACTTCCTCAGTAATGTCAGTACTCATGAACTCTGGAAAACTGGAATGGAGAGATCTGCAGAAAATGAATGTAAAAAATTGATCACTGTGTGATAAAAGAATCTTGAAAAAAGTGATGTAGATATGTCTTAATGATTTCAGGTCAAGCTACACCAAAAAAATCCTCCACAAAAATTGTAAAAAACCACAATAAACTGCAAAATCTTGATTTATACAAAGTTAGTGTACTTTTATGTGCTGTCTATATACAATCAATTATTTAGGTAACTAGAGTAATTGATAAGTATTTCTTTTGTGTCTAAAACAACTGTAGACATTTTGAAGCTTCACAGGCTAGGAAAGATGTAGGTTTTAATTCTGTTTTAAGTTCTACTGGTGATTCATTCACTAAACTGATGATAATACTTGCATTAAGGGCTTTGCTTTAGGGCCTGCTGAAGCGATCCTCTGGTTCAAAAGAAAGCTTATGTAATGTGAGAAATAGCTATAGAAGCAGCAGGCCTTTCCAGGTGGGAACCTAATTTGTTATCAAATGTAAAATTATTGTAAATTTTCTAATTTGCCTTTTTTTTTTTTTTTTAATATGCCATTGAAAATTTCATTCTCCTGAAATTTTAAGAGGATTGATGTTTCTACCATGCCAAAGAGCTTGACTGCTTTCAAGTTGTGGTTTTATTGTCACAGTTTGTTTAGGCATCATCACTGGTTATATGTAATATTCATAAACAAAAGTGAAGAATGATCAGTGTACCACTCTGTTAGTGTAGAGAGCACTAAACTGCTGTGGGAGAACAGCTTTATTAAGGCTAAAATGTGTCACAGAAAGCTGGCATTTTCTAGCTCAGATGCCCAACTTCGTGGCCTTTTTTTGTTATGCTAAACATGAATTCTGCTCTAATCACATTTTATCATTTCTGGGCTTGTTAACTCCTTTAACTTGCACCAAAATAGGGTTCACCAGGTTCTAGTGAACATAATGCAGCACATCAAAGTTTGCAGTACAAAACCGTATTTAGCATATAGCATATATATATATATGTGTCCAGCATATATGTATGTGTCCATATATATATATATACATAAGTTCAAGGAGATGTATTGCAGCTATTTAGTGTAAGAAATATTTTAACAAAAGGATTCTAGTGAAGTATTTGCTATATCTCAAAGACAAATGAACCATCCTCCGAAACAGTTTCCTTGAATAACTCTAAGCATTTTGTCTTTTCTCCTTCCATCATTCATTATCCCCAACTTCAGTAACTTCTTAAAAAATAGAGGGATAAGTAAAACTTGCTTTTTTTTCACATTCAAATAGAGAAAAAAACAATTTAAAATTTTAATAATACTGCACTACCTTCAGGACTTGCTGTTACTGTGTCAAGGCATTTGAGGAATGTAGAACTTTCCTGTACTGTATATTGAAATGAAAATGTAAGTAAAGTGGGAAAGTTTAGTCAATTGTATAACCTTTGCTACTTTTGTTCCTCAAGGATAGAGGTTGTTTTTAAGTGACTGATCTGACAGTATGGTTGAATGGAATTTCCATTTAAGGACTGATGGTGCAACCTTTCACAGAAGAGCATTGACAAAAAAATTACTAAATTTCCTAATTTAGCTTGTGTTATAAATCTGGATGATACCTTCCTACTATAAGTTTTTTTAACTGAATTCCCCATCCCCCACCCTCTGGTTAGCATCATTTGTAGGTGGTAATAGGATATTTTAGCTACATATTTTAAAGTGAACACTTTTGAAGTTCAAATGTGTCCATTTTTGTCTCTGTGCCTGCCCCCCCCCCCCCTTTTTTTTAATAATATAAAAAGAGACTCAGCTTATTTGATAGTGTTCAACTTGATTGTGTTCATTGATTATTCTGCAATTGAAATGACGTTCTGCAGCCCCTTGGCAGCCTGAAACTCTCCTCCTTACCCAAAGAATTGCTAGCTCTGATGTAAAGACAAGTCAGAACAGAACACGGGTTTGTTAGATCATATTCTAAATATAAAGGTAACAGATTTACACTGGAATAAAGTAACTTAAGCCCTTAGTCCTTGACTTGCAGGATGTTACCAGAGACACTTTGTAGTAACAGGAACTGTCAATTAAGGTATCAAATGATCTTGGAATATATTTCATCCATTTCTACTCCAAGAAAAGTTTGTAAAACTCCACTGAAGAGCCTGCTGCTTAAACTGAAAGGGAAGGGTTTTCTCTCTCTATTGCCTGATGTGCTGGACACTGGACAAGTGAGATGCTGAAACACAAAATTAATCCCTCCTGTCAAGGCTCTAGCTGTGACAGACCTCAGAAATGTCAAGAGGGAAGGGACTATTTTTGTGGTGTTTCTGGTGTCTAACCTTGAGAAAAAACTTCATTAATTGTAGAAGGCCAGCAAATTAACACACACACAATGTATGTTTGAAATGAAAGGGTTTTAGCAATGATGCAGCAGAGAAGTTCTTGTGAGTTTAGGGAGTCCTTCTAATGGCTTGTGTGAGACTTTTCTTGTACAAGAGAGTAGTATCTGACCCAAACTCTACCTAGAAAGTTTTTGCTTTCCAATAAAGTTCTTCCTGGACTACAGTGTGTATCATGGCACCAAAAAAATGCCACTTTTATAGCAGCTTTCAGATACCTGCATAGACTCTTACTACACTAGTCCTTCAGCTCTTGCAAGCTTTGCTTGGAGGAAAGGGAGTTGGATGTGAAGGATGTGCTGGATATGAAGATACTCCACAGGTGAGGTGTCTGTTGTTGTAGCAACAATTCTGCTTTCTGTTCTCTTTTCTGTTTTTATATTTTTTCCTTTTTTTTTTTTTCTGTTCTTCTGTCACTCCTCTTGTTTCCTCTTTTTCTGTTTTTCTGGTTTTGTTTTTCTTTCTCTATTTCTCTTTCATTCTCTATCTTGATTTCTCCTTTTTTTCCTCTTGTTTTTATTTCTCACATAGAATACTATTTCTTTAGCATGACCTGTCTTTTATCCCCTTATTTTGTGGCACCTGAATAGCATGGGAAAAGAGAAAACCTTTTCAATGGCTTCAGATAAGGACTGGCAGGAACTAATACTAATAGTTGAAAGTCTGCTCTTTAGATCAGCCTTGAAGAATGCACTCTCATTTATCAAAGTGTTGCTTAAAGCATGTTTTATTTCCTGTGATTCAAGTGACTGAAATGCTCACAGTGTTTTGTTTCTATACAATATATAGATTTCAGCTGAGGCCTGAAACATGAAATTGGGCCTTGGTGGGTGTTGTGTGACTGAGCCGTGGTCACAGACGGAAAAGACTGTGACAGACTTTTCGGCCAAAAGACTTGGGCAGGCAAGTGATGGAAGCGTGACGATCCTGGAGTGGCTTCTGAGGACTGTGCAGGGGAGTTGTCTTCAGGTTCTGGTGTCTGCCTGGGCTGGGTCTTCTGCACCTCCATTCAGAGCACCTGAAGGTGCCTGAATTTGCATGTGTCAGCCTTTAAAAAGAGTGAGGAAAACTCCTTGGTTCAGGTTTTCATGGAAACACAGTGAGTCTGTCAAAAGCGCTGGCTTTGTGCTGAGTGCATTTTCTTTGTGTGGCTCATCTTGGAGAATGCTTTTTGCTGGAAATACTCAGGCAAAATCAGGCCCCTCAACAGGATTCATAATCTCATGGAGTAGGAGAACAATGTTCTTGTTCAACTGCAGTTTGTTTGGAGGAAACTGATCCAGGGAGATAAGAAAGTCTGAGTCAAGTGATGGTTTAGAACAGATCATCACACTCCTCGATCTTGATTTAAATGAATTCTTTGTAGATCTACAGAGTTGTTTTATAACACATAATTTTTATGTTTGGGGTTGATTCTTCCAAATCATGCATGAGCTGTGCAGATAATGAAGGAAATATAATTGTTAAAAGCCTGGGTATGCTTGGGGGACTTTGTCTTGTTTCATTTGCATAAAGGATGTATGAAAAACAGATAAGCAAGCGAACAAAGGCAGGTTGACCTTACAGCAGACTTAAACAGATCCACTGCATTTGCTCTCAAGTAATAATGTACAGCTGAGGGAAAGCTGAGAGTCAGTCCTCTCCCTTATAATAATAAAAAAGTCATGATTCATGAATAATTCTCAAATAAGAACATGAGCAGGGAAAATGGATACAAAAGTTTTTATATCATTCTCAGTACTTTAAGATTTCTTGTTTTTTATCTTCTTGTCTCCCCTCTATGTTATTTTCAAGTTTTTTCCAGGAAGATAGAGCATAACACCCAAGGCTGGATTCTCAACTAATTTCTCACAGTTGATAAACTGTTTCCAGATTTGTCTCCTCAGACTGCATGCCATTAAAGTAGAAGAGGGGTCTTTCTTCTTCACATAGTCATTTCACCATCCTGTAATTCTGTAGGAATATGTCATGTTATGTTTGCCAGGCAGTGGACCCTGGCTACAAGGAAACAGCTGCCTGTGCTGTAGGTTACGTGGCTGGGAGGGTGCCAGGTGCCCTCTGCTTTAAGCACAGCCGCTGTTCCTGCTGCGTGAGCACAGCTACAGCCCCTGTACCGTAGGTGAAGAGGTCATGAGAGCTGTGCAGGGAATACAAGCTGCTTGCTCCTGCCTCCTGCTCATCCCTCTGCAGTCTTCATGATTCATCAGCTGTGACTGCCTTCAGTATGACTGGGCTTCTAGGCCAATTTTTTACCTACTGTCATAGGTTTGTTCTGAAGGGGACCCCACCATTTCTGCAGATGTCATAGATGGCAACACAGAACTTGGTGATGAGAACTGTGCTCATGCCATTTGGCGACACAACACTGGGAATGACTGATACATTAGCAAAAAAGAAAAAGGTGTAAAGGATGTATTAAAGCTTTTTTTCTGTTTTCCTTATACACACATACAGATATTTTTGTTCACCTGGCCTTCTCTATACTGCCTCTATTGCAACAGGAGAGAAAAATGTGCAGAATCTTTTTCTATGTGTATTTTAAGATGTTTACAAGACACACTGCCCATGTTCATGCATACTGCAAAGACGGAATTGGGCTGTGAGTGCAGCAGGGTTTCCAGGATCACATCTTTGTGTTCCACAAATAGCTGATAGCACGTGGGCTGAAGGAGAATGTGTGTACATGCACGTGTGCATAGCTGTATTTGCTTATGGTTGTAGAATTGAATTATATTGCACCATTCAACAAATATGGGTAATGTGTTATCTCTTCCCTCCATCTCTGTGTACCCAGTGGTAGTGAACCTTTTCATCTGAACTTTATCCATGTGCTTTGCAAATGTTAACGATTACGTCTCACTGTGTTTGTGAGGTACACTGACTGTGACCTGCTATCCAACTTCCAGGTGGTGGCTGTCAACACTCAGGTAGGAACTTGGCTGGTCTAAGGCTAAGCAGTACATTTATGGTCATGTCCTGAAGGAGAATCTGGAAGTTTCTCCTTCTTTTCCTGTCCCATGTGGAGCCTGTAGCTCTTCTGGGATCAGCTATATAGGCTAAATGCTGAAAGGCTGAATGCCTTTCAAACAAGACTTGTTCCTCTCTTTCTCTGACCCTCTCTATGAAACAAGTGCATCTGCCGCCAGAGCAGGCTTGCTCCACAAGAAGAGGTGGAAAATCCACTCCCAGGGCACTCTCCCTTCTCGCTGATGGCATCAAAAATGAGGTTTTGGCTGAAATTTGGCTGAAAACCCATTGTAAGTTGCAAGCTGCAATTTTTTGGGCTACCTCTTATTCATCCTTGTCTTTTAGTTTCCAACATCTTCTTTCCTAGAAACAATAAACCCAGGTTTTTTCCTTTTCTCCCTGCTCCTTAGCAGCTTCAGAGTGAGCAGCAATAACTGAAAGTCTAGTATTGATACATCTTTGGTGGACAAGGAAATGGAAAGGTTTATGTGCTGCTGTGCACTGCAAGCTTACATTGTGAAGTGCTATTGGATGTATAAGAAATGCACCAATTGCAGCAGGAGCTATAAGGCTTTCACCATAAGTGGCAAGGACCACATGTGTGTGTGATGTTTTGGTTCTTTAATGGAGTGGACTCAGTACAAGTATTCCTTATATTACTAATGTTCCCATAAAAAAGTCTTACCTGCATAGCAGTCATTAAGCTGTGTTGTTCAGAGCCCGAAATGACCACCTTAATTTCAGTAATGTTCAAGTTCATGTAGTTTTGAAGCTGAATTTAATTTCTCCTGGGTTGTGCTTTCAAACATCATGTAACTTGGAGCACAAACAAGTCTATGATGATAAAAAATTTAGTTCATTAAGAGGCAGAGATTTAAAAAATTCCCCCTGAAAGGAGCTATACAGAGTAAGATTTACACTAAGTACTGAACGGGCTTTATGAAAACACAGCAGAAGAAAACTGGCCATATCAGAGGCATCATAAGTATGTGCTGGCTCTCAGATGTGCCTTTCTCCTGGTGACTGTAGTGCCCACTGCCTTGGTACAGTGGCTGCAGTGCTGGATGTTCCAAAATGGCTCTGGCACTGTGAATTTTTTCCTCATTTTCTTCTGAAAGCTGTCCTGCTTTCAGTCTTAAATACAGGAGGTGCCTGCTGATTCCCAAGGGACTGAGGCAAAGAAATCAACCAAGAAGCACACCCAGTGTATCAAAGGGCAGCTCCTACCTTGGGTCTAGTCGAATCCATCCTCACCAGAGCTTTATAACCTCAGTATTTTTTCTGTTTTCTTCTGTCTCATGTGAATGCAGTCATAGTGGCAAATGGCATCAGAGGTTTTAAGTCCATTAAAAAATAAATCTAACTGCTGACCTGGTGCAAACTTTTGTTAGAGCACGAAATCTCTTTTTGCAAGATGTTTCAAGATCCCATAGAAAATCTTTACTGGCACTTTAACACCTTGCAGAATGCTTGGGTGTTTCTGTGCCTGTGCAGTGGGCCTCTGCAGATTTCAGTATCTACCCCCAAGCTGCTGAGATGCACTTGAAGCAACTTGGGCTGAACACAAAAAGGAGTTAGAAGAGCAAGTTACAGGCACTTTTATTGTTTCTTTGCTTTTGAACAAATGATGACAAAATATTTTCCTCTCCACAGCATAATCTTGAGAATTATTTTTTTTTTTTCTGTAGCTGTTTGTATAGTACTGTGTTGTTCATGAGGTGCCTGTCAGCTCATTTCTTCGGCCTGTGGAGGTCCCTCTGGATGGCAGCACAACCTCTGGTGTATCAGTCACTCTCCCTGTTTGGTGTCATGTGTGCTGACGGTGCGCTCTGCCCCATCATCTGGAACCTCAAGGTGAATCTCTCATTTGACTTTTGTTGCCAAGTGTGTTTGATGCTGCTGTGACCTTTGTGGGAATTATTATTTGATTTTTTAATTTCATTTTTATTGTAGGCTGGATAATAAGAAATGCTTTTGTTTGCATCAAAGCAAGAATTGAAGCCTCCAGCCTCTTTCTCTTGTCCTGTTTTGCAGAGGTCAGCATAAGGCTGTCTTCTCCTACTACCTTTCTGTCACACAGTGTTCGAAATCACAGCAACCACATCTGTAGCCTGGGGGTCCCTTTTGGCAAACTCATTATCTCACCAAGGGAAAATTGAATGTCCATGCCTTTGTACTGTCTTGGAATATTCAGGGGACAAGCTTTCACTTTTGACTGTCCAAGGGCCCCATTCAAACTGTGGCATCTCTGAAGTGGAATGGCCCTAAATATGGGGACAAACACCATTTGACTGCTGAGATTAGCTCAGTGGGTTAGAGTGATGCCTTGTGAAGGCTGACCTAGAACAGAGACTAGACAGAGTTAAAGAATAAAGTAGGTATTTATTAGGAGGCCTCAATAGATCCACCTTGGGTAGCACAAGAGCCCAGCCAGGGCTACACCCCAGGTGAACCCAAAATGGTCACAAAATGGACCCCTGGTCTCATGGTCTCACACTTTTATTAGTTCTGGTTCATTAGCATATTAGAGGTAATTGTCCAGTTACAGCTTTAGCTTATGAAGTCACATCCTTCTTGTTTTTCTCTCTTCAGTCCTCTGTTGTTTATGCTCTTGGGCCTGAGATCTGGATCAATTGTCCTTGGGTCCCCAGCTAGAGAAGGAGTTGTTTTGCCTACCTACTCTGTGAAGAGAGCTTACTATCCCCTAATATGAAGCTCAAAAGTACACACTAAAGCAGTACAGAATCTGAAAAAAATAAAAGCTAAAACCTGAGGCATCAAGAGCATGGTGCTATGAATGCCAAGGTTGTGGGTTTGTATCAGCCATTGAAGAGCTGATAGGGATTTGAGGATCCTTGTGGGTCCCTTCCAACTCAGGATATTCTGTGATTCAGGAGAATAGGTAAGTAGAATGTAACCAATACCATTAGTCTTAGTACCACTGTCTCCTTTTCAATTGCTCAGGAGTGTTTCCATTTCTCTCCATTTAGGGTGTGAACCCTCTTGCCTTTTCCTTCCCTTTGGTTTGGATGAGATGCCACTGATGGGTGAAAGAGATCTTTACTGGCTGTATCCCTCTTAGGCCTCACCAGCTACCTGCCTCTGTGTTTCTGTATTACTGAGATGTTAAAAAAGCTGCCAGAGTTCACTTACTGGTGGTGTCTTTGTTTACTCATTTCAGTTGTTTCACTAGTGGGAAAGGAGATTTCTCTGTTCACCACCTTCACCCACATCCCCATTTATGCCTTTCTCAGCTTTACTTAAAGGAGTTGTTGATAGGGAGTCAGCACGGTGAAAATTGTCCTTAAACAATATTTGAAAGCAGATTACCATATCTTTAATTGTCTAACACTATAATATATATTTATTGCTATTACTGTGATTCTGTTGTTGCAGCAAGGTTCTCAGAAACTTTACTGCAGGGTCAGAAATATGAAAGTCCAGGAAGCTCTTAAAGTTTGGATGTTAAACAGGAAAGGAAATGAATCTATGAACTATTGCAGGAAATCTACTTTGGATAGGACTTCTTACTGGCACTGTGGTAGGATGGGTATACTGGAGATAAGGAACTCTGAAAAGAGAATTTTTGCATCAACTATTTTCAGGCATGGAAAGCACAGGAGCCTTATCTCTCCGTTTAGCCAATGCAAGGATTGTTGTGGATGCCTTTGAAGGGAGCAATGTAGTGGACTGAAAATCAATGCTTTGCCTTATCACATTTAAACTCATTGCTGCTTTTTTATTTTTGTCTTAGTCTAACTGGGTCCTCCTGAAGGACTGTAAAGCTGTTTGCTTTAGCTTTGTATCTCTAGATGCAAAGCTGAAGAATATTTTGAGAAATGAAATCTTTTTGCAAAATGGTTCTCTGTAAACCTATCTGCTTTAGACTACTGCTTCACCAGGTTTTGGCATGAAAGAATGGGTTTTTGCGTGCCCCAACTGTAGGCATGTGGCTGTGTGGAAATCACAAATTTACACATTTTGTTCTTTATTATGGTACACAACTGTGGACTGCTTATCATGGCCAGATATTNCAACTGTGGACTGCTTATCATGGCCAGATATTTACCAAACTATGATGTATGGTTCAGGACTTCTTTGGGTTATGGGATCGGAGGTTTTTTTGTTGGTTCATGGCCTTTTTTGTTGGTTTTTTGGAGCTGGTTTTGGGTTTTTTGTCATATCCATTGCTCCATCCACCCCCCACCCCTACCCCAAGTGAAGTTACAGATGAGAAATGAGAAGTATAGAGACATTTACTATGGTTAGGGATTGCGGACTGGCATATGAAAGGTCTCCTCCTACTTCAAA
>WEZZ01005006.1:0-18283 GCA_013400585.1 Chloropsis cyanopogon
GGGGGAAAATTATGCCCTGGAATAAATGAAACTGCAGTACTCCTCATGATTTGTTTTATATCATGCATAGTTTTCCTTCTTTAAAATATGTTTTGCCAGCTCTATTGTATATCTTAATTACTTATTTTAATCCCAGGGGAACTACTTTTTCTGCTATCTTATATAAACATCCCGTTTTTAATGTAGGGACAGATTATTTGAAAAGAAAAAAAAAGTATTCTACCTGTGATAACTTTCCCTATCAACTATTAAAATCTAATCAAAGAAGTTTTCATTTAAGAAACAATTAACTGAATAGTATAAGGAAAATGGCTGTTTTTCCAAAAGTTGAAAAATTCAGAACAAACAATGATACAAAGCTGCAAACAACCTGTCATCTTGCAGAAATATAAACAGAAGAGGTAGAATTTAGAACTACATGAAAAGGAGTAGGGATACAAAGACGAGCTAAACACTACACATTTTAAAATAATCTTACAAGTATACCCAAGATGTGTGGATAGGAAATGAAACTGAGTTTGTAAATACTTTCCTTGGCTAGAGGAAGTTGGTCAGACATGCAAATCTCTCAGATATTTTTTGGTTCTTAAAATGTTTTTCTACAGCCAAGAAAATCTTCCATTTTGTTAAAGTCTCATTGTATATTTCAAATGTTTCCTGACCTTTATTAAGAAAAAATATTTTAAATAGGCCAAGAATATACTCTTCAATATTTTCTACAACCATTTCAGTGTTAGACTGAATCTCCTGTTACTCCAGTGCTTTGCCTTTGTGGAGGAGTGCAGCAGGAGGATGGTGCTTCCTTAGCTCACGGTGCCACAGCTCTGGAGAGCCAGGATGTACAGTGCAGAAATAACTCACTGGAAAGGTCTCTGCAGGATGGGCAGTACTACTTATAAATTACCTAGACAGTGCATTCTTCTGCAGAAAACATTATAATAAAGTGAAGTGGGAGTCTGGGAGATCAGCTACTTTACCCAACCTCATCTAATACACCCATCATTTCCCATGGCATTCTAACCTGCAGGTACAACCCTGATCCTTTTTTATCACCAAAGCTTTCTGCATCAGAGAGTGGTGAACATGTCCTCCAGGTTCATTCCTGTAGAAATAGTGTCTGACTGATTATTCCCCAATTTATGTCTGTGCTGCTGGTTATTTCTCTTATTTTGGGAAATCATGCCAGTTCCTGTTGTGTTCAAATGCTATTCAAGTGGTTCCAGCTATAATGGTATCCTCAAAAATACTGATCTGTCACTTTTTTTGTGACATCTGTAGCTTTATAACAGTTCTGTTATAATCCAGTTGTGCCAGAGAAACTACTAAAGAAAAAAGAATACAGTACAACTGAGAAAGAAGAAGACCCAAACCAACACTCAACCTTTAAATGTTTTGGGGTTTTTTAATTGGTTTTGGTTTGGGTTTTGGTTTTTTGTTTGTGTGTTTTTGTTTTTTGTTTTGTTTGAGTTTTGTGTTTGATTTTGGTGGTTTTTGTTTGTTTGATTGATTTATTTTTTTTTTTCAATGAAGGAGAAGGTCTGGGGTTTTTTTTCTTCAGGAAAACAAATAACTTGTTTGAAGAGCATAGTGAAATGTAGACTTGGATAGCTCAGGCTGGACCTACATTCATCTGTAGATACACAAACCCTACTAAATCTCATTTCCTTTAGAGACTGGATACCTGCAATAAAAGAGTCTCTTTCAATCTCTGACATATAAAAACTTCCTCTTCTGAGTCTTTGGAATAAAACAGCAGAATCTTTAGTGTCACTCACCTTTGCAAGAGCATATTTAACACAGGGGACTCCTCACCTTTGTTCTTCTGTAGGGGTTTCAGACAGTGAAGAATAAGAAGTATCTATTCACATAATAGTATACTTTATTTTTCTAGTGCTGCAATATAAATTTTTCACTAATTCTCTAGCTACGAAAATGAAATGCTAAAAGGCATGGCCACTTTTCATTAAAGTGAAATACAGTTTATGTGAAGTTCATTTCTTAGATTTGATATGAGGAAAAGACATTAGATCTGTCTCTCTGTCATCTTCCATTAATTCCATGTCATCTGAATTCACTCAAATTTTGTATCTATGTTTTAGATCAATAAATTCTAAACCATCTGTTTTTGATTTATCAGTTTTAGAGCTTGAAAACTCCGTTACTCTCTCAGTGAAACATGAATATGCTCATACATGTGCAGGCTCACTCAGCCCATAAGAAGAATAAGGAACTTATCTCCTTTATTAGAGTCAGCAGTGTGTGACTACACAGACAATCAAGTCACATGAAAAAGACCACATTTTCACACAGTCATTGAAGTAAGATTTTTGTCTGGAGATCCAATCCAAAGCTTTACATTGCAAGTGTTTCAGATCTGGCCTAAGTATCCAAAGGAGACTCTCTTCATGTCTGTCTCCTTTTTTTTTTTTTTTTAATGAAAAGTAAACCATATAGCTACCTTTTTTTAAACAACATTTTATGTGAATGAACTTTTCTGAACTCCATTCCTTAACAGATTCAACAATAAAACTTTTATATAATTATGACCTTGGCAGCTTTTATAATACAGATTTTCGTAATCGCTGCATTTTATTATTTTGTATCTTTCGAAATCTTTAAAGCATGCCAAAACTCAAGCTTTTGTAATAAACGTCTTTTATGGCACACAGCAAAAAGCACTCTATATTTTCAGAGTTAAATTATGTAAATTTCACTTCAAATTCAGAAGATAAAAGGGTATTAAAATTAGCATACTCATCAGGTTCCTGCATTTCAAAAACTCTACTTTTAGGAATAAGCCCTGCGTTAGACAGATAACAGGAAATTTATTTTGTGTCTTTGTTCCCAGAGTTTGGTCATTACATTTAGGAACCTGACAGACAGAAATACTTCTAAAGGGTAATGAAAGGCAAAAGATTTTCTGCTGCAGCTTTGTGTGATACCGAGAAAACTCATTGCTTTTGAAGGGATGAGGATCTGGGTGGAAACAAACATCAATGAAAATGCCATTGGACCTCAACGGGAAGGAACAATAGGCTTTCAAATTAGAAACAAGATGAAATCTTGTTCTTCTCACACCAGCTTCATTTCTAGCTATTGCACTGCATGTTTTTTTCTACCCTTTTTTAAAGACTGAACATATTGCAAAAGGAAGGACTGTACCCTAAAGCACTTGCAGTACCAAAGTCAGATAGGCTTGGGATTTCCTAAGATTAATTTTTTGTTTTGATGCAACATTTTTCCAAGCCATTAACACTACACATCTCCCATCCCACTGGTGTTTGAAGACAGTAATTTCCTGAGAGAGATGGCTGTTCTTTGGTCCTTGCACATTTCTTAGGAGATGGTCAGGCACTCATGTTGTCCTCAGTGCGTGTAAAATGGCTTAGATGTTAAAGCTAAGCTGAGTTTGCTGTCTTCAGGTAACTTATGGAACAAATGCACAACTCATTTTGTCCTTTGAGAGGTAAAAGATGAAACATTTTGGTTCCTTTAAGGGAAGAAGCTAAAATGGCTTTGCACTAAAGAAAACCTTGTTGTTCCTATGAGGGACAAATTATTAGATACTTATACAGAAGCAAAAATTTGAAAACTTTAGTCATTCTAAACTTTAGTAATTCTTTGAGTTTCTTATGATGATTGTGATATGTGATGAGGAATAATTTGTGCATTTGTGAAAAATGGTTCAAAATTCATGTTTATATAAATATATATATGTTATAATATAAGTTGTGTTCACATAAAAATAAAGTTATATGTTTTAAACCCAAACTGGGACTAAAAGGCAGGGTAGAAATACCTCACATACGGAATGCAAAACCATCGACAAGGACCAAATTAACACGTGAAAAAACGTGGCTCCTGTGGAGATGAGCTATTTCCAAGGAGCAGTAAAGGAAAAATCCAAGCCATGAATACCTGATAAATATCTACCGGAGCCATCAGGAACATGAATCCGAAAACCAAGTTCTCTTCAGGACATACATTCGAATACCCAGTTCCAGTAAAAACTTACATCTGAATATTGAGTTACAGTCACCTCTGATCAACGCTCATCACCATACCAAAACTGCTTTTGTCCAGCCTCTCGGAGAAAGAAGACCACATGAATATGTGTACCTGTGAATAGAAGCAAGAAAAACTCTGCCTCAGGCACAAAAAACTGTATAAAAATGCCTGGGCAGAGACAGACTCTGTGAACAGAGGGAGTTCGAAGCGAAAGAATTTGGACTGAATGTTCACCTGGTGCCGGTCCCAGGGCTGATGCTGTACCGTTTCCTTTGGACTGTGGCTGTCGCGACCATATCTCGATCGCGAAATAAATTTTCATATTTTTATGAATTATAAAATTGGCTCTATTAAATTTTACCTATAACAATGATAATATCCTTTTCTGCCATCCGTGCCATTGGCATATAGTTTATAATCATGATAAAAGCCGTTGTGAAGAGATCTCATTGCTAAAAATGATGGTACTACCAGAGAAGATGTTTTTCATTTTATGTCAGTAAGACTGTGCTCTTTCTCTTCTTGAAACCTTATTAGAGAACACTGTGAGCAATGCATCTGAGAGGGAAGAGAAACTCCCCAATTTTTTTTGCTAAACATGCTCAGAAATAAATTTATATTTACTAGGTGCGATGCTAAGTTACTGAATTTACATTAAATTATTTTGAGAGTCTAATCTCTTAATGGTGACTTTGTAGTGAATAATTATGGTGGCCAAAGTTAAGCATGAAAGATTGCAAACCTAAAATCACAAAACCTAGCAGAGAAGATGTATCAGACGAGCTTGTCAAGAAGAAAACAACAATGAATGTTCTACTAATATGTAACTGTGGTAGAATGGCACCAAGAAGACTGTGAGACAATAAAAGCATTCAAGGTTAATAATATGGTGCCAAAACATATGCTCTGCCTCATTTACCTTGTCAATCTAAGAAAACAGAAAGAAATCTGTTGCGGTGAGTTTTGTTGTATTATTTGTTGTATTATTGCTTTTCAATGATTTGTTCTGTGCCACCCCCTCTATTCCCCCGCAGAGGCATTGGTTCAGTCCTGCCCCTGCCCTATCCCCTGCCTCCAAGCATTCCCAGTCCCTCCTCCCCTTGAGTGTCAATCCTCCTTTGTGCCTGCCTGTCTTTCCAGAGAGTACCCTAGCAATCATTAGTTCTGTGATCCTCCATTGGTTGGTTTATGTTATTCCCCTCCCATGTACTTCCCTATTGGTTTGTATATTGTGACTCCCACCCATTGCTCCTCCCTAGTCCCTGTGCTATTGGTCCGTTCCCCGGCAACCCCGCCTTCAGTTGGTCCCATATAACCCTCTACCCCGCCCTTCATCGGGGTCCTTGCCTCTGTCAAGACTTTGGGTTAATAAAGTGGATTCTCGGAGCAACAAGCAAGGCCTGTCCCGTGTCTTCATTTACGCCAATTGGGCAACTGCGTGGGAGATTCGGGGCCCCGGGGGAGGTGTCGCGCCCCGTCAAAGCGCTTGGAGACATCTGCAGAAGTGCGCCGCGACAGAAATCAGACTTGACTAAGTGAAGCTGTGCCAGAATCAGAGCCTGACATGAACCCTGCTTCAGACTTTCCAGGACACCCCATGAATTCCAGAGGAGAATGCAAGGCCACTCCAGACCACAGGGACCTGTCAGAATGTTTTGTGCCCAGTCTGGTGTCGATGAGCCTTGAACCTCACTCTTTCCAAAATGAGATCAAACTGAGGCTTATTTTCTCTTGCTTGACCTCTTTTTTCTTGGTATTTGGGATTATTAAAAATATTTCAACTGTGTGGTCTCCTTTTGTGGTTTTGATTTCCTTTTATTTTCTTTTGGTTTTTTGTTCCTAAGACCAGTACTTTGAAGTGGTTCTTTAATCTCACTTGTCTGAAACTCATTCTTGGAGGAAATTGAGTATATTTTAGATTTAAGGTTACATTAGAAAACATACTTTTAGATTAAAATTTCTATGTTAGTCACAGCACTGATTTCACAGCCTAAATTCTTCTCAGTGCAGCTTACAAGGACAACTGTCTCCCTCTCGTATTAGCTTGTGTTTGATTTGACTTGGTTACAGACTTCTTTCCTGGCAGGACAAGAATGAAGACCACATTTCCAGAAATGCAGTGCCTGCCCAGCCAAAAGCACACAGCAGAAAGTAAAACCAGGTGCCTTGAAATGGACCTGATCATTAGTGTGTGCAACAAAGAAACCTGGCACTTAAAGGTGCCAGGTACAGTAGTTTCTTGTTGAATTTTAGAACAAAGTTGGTAAGACATTTCTGCCATTTGATTTAAAAGAAATGTGAAAATTCCAACCACTGTTTACCAGTTCCACCACTTAATTTTTCATTTGCATTTTAAATAAATACATCTGCCTTTNAACCCAGAAGGCCACAATCTTATCCTGAAAAAACGTGGTTGTGTTCATGCTACAATTAATAGCAGTGGAACAGGCTCAGTTAAACTTACTAAGTAGAAAGCAAGAAAACTCTAATACAGCTACACTCAACTCTAGAACACATATTTAGAATGCACTAAAAATTCCTTGACAATGTGTATTATAATCTTCAGGATGTTACTTCTCAATATCTTTCTTTTTCTCTTACTTTCTCACTTCTTTCTTTCCCTTCAGTTTGAAGTATTTCAGAGCATCAGAGGATTGTCTTGGAATTCACTGGTAGAAATTTTACAGCAGGCATGTGCTGTTGCTAAAGGGCACTTGGAGGTGCTTGGAGGTGCACAGACTGCTAGAAGAGCAGTGGAGGATGCAGTCACATCCACTATGCTCTAGGTGAGAGCTTAATGGAACAAGCTGTGTCTTCAAAACTGTTTGCAGGCTTTTCTGCAGAGCAAATCTGTAGGAACATTACAAAGCAGACCCAGGAGCAAGAGTATATAATCCTCACATTTGCTCCCTGGCCCTCTCTGATAAGTGTAGTACACACAGTTAAGAGCAGCCACTACAGCAAGGTCAGTAGAAGTTTAAAGACTCTAAAGCCCGAAAAATAACTTTGAAACTTGTTTCAGCATAATGTCTTGAATGTGTGTATGTGCATGTGTGCAATCTGATCTGAAGCCAAAAGAAAAGACTAATATCTTAAAACAGGTTCATAAAGCATCTGAAAATGGAATAATTTATTCTGTTTCCTATAAAAGGGAGAACACTGTGAAAATTAGTGATTGAGCTGACAGGGTGAATTCAAGGCACAACATCTCAATTCTTTCATTTAATTTGTTGTGTTTGTCTTGTAACAAACCACTGAGACAAGATGTGAGTCCACACTTCCTTTTGTGCAGCCTGTTTTGGCTGTTTGTGGCCGTGTTACAGAAATACCTACCAATGTTTCAGGATTGATGTCAGGTTGTCTTTTTTTGGTTTTGCCTCTTTTTTTTCTTTTTAATTACACTCTCCCTCAATCACTGGTTTATCACAAAGAGGAATTATCTCGTCTCCAATTTTTGTCTCCTAGGTAAAGGAAATAACTGACAATGAACCTCAGGCTTGTATACACCAACAGACCAGCAAGCAAACAGCAGTGTCAGCAGTGCAAGCCAGAGGCAATGGAGAAGCAGCTCATCTGAACCCCTCATTTCCTGTGTGTGACCAGAATCAAGAGCATGCAGAGCTGGAAGGATAAGAACTTTTTAAAGCTTTACCAGGTATACCCTTAGCTCTTTCTTTTTCCTCTGGAAGTGGTCCTGCTATGAAACACTGGGAAAAGAATAAAAGAAAATCATATTTTTAAATTTTTCCTTTTTTTTTTAGACTACTAGAGATGTATTTGTACTATGGCAACAAAGAGCACAGCTCTAGTCAACATCTGGAAGTAAAAATAAAAACTACCTTGAGGCAACAATATAACTTTTACTACTCTTGGCACTAAATATGTCATTTAATTTTTACTTACAAAATCCTTCTGTTGATCTCCTGATTTATCTTCATCTTCCAATAGTCAATACCTTAAAGTGGTGTTTTTCACATAGCTTATTGAGTCAGCTTACTTAAATTGTTGCCTTGTAAAAAACTCCAATAATTTTACTTTTCTTGGCTGCATTTGAAATAAAAATAATATCTGTACTTTTACTTCTATTTATTTGTAGACAGTCAGAAAAATATACTAATTTGTTTATTTTCCTGTATTTCTTTGCTTCTGATCAACAGGATGTATACAAAGGCAATAAGAATGAAAGGACAACTTTGGGAAATTCAAGTTTGCATAATTTGAGAATCTGGGAATTCCACGTTATTTAGGATGAGTCCCTTTTTAATTTATAAGCTTCTAACTACCTAAGAGAAAAAAAATTATATTATTAATTTGATTCTTTACGTTTCACCACAAATCTTCTTTTCTGCCAGCTAATTAACTTCTGCCTTTCTTCTGTGACAGCCTGAGGCTTCTTCAATTTAAATTCTCATTTCAGTTCTTACTCGTCTTTCTTGCCTTCCATTAGTCAAGATAATTACCATTAATGACAGTGTGCATGTGGGGGGGAAATAGACCTATTTATTGGATACAATTTTTTTTGACTGATGTTAAATAAAAAGTCATCAAAGCACTGTTTCTGTTACAGCAGGCAGATTTTTAAATTTTTCATTCATATGATCATACTTATCAAATTTCTGCCAAATCTTAGATGGAAAAATAGTCCAAAAAGTAGCCAAATTAAAAGGCAGCTGATATATTTTGAGAAATACATCACACACATAGAGGCAAGCAAATCTCAGTCATCACTGTACCGTAATTTGAAAATCCATCTTTTTCTTCCCCTTAGTTTATAGGGATTTTGTACTTGAGTGATCTGCATTTCACATAGAGCCTGAATGCTCATGTTTCCATACCACGGAAAGCAAACAGTGGGAGGGCTGCTGTGCGACTGACTCTTTCTCCAAGATATGGATCAGTCTGGGGCATGCATCTCAGGTCTTTTTCACTTTTTCCCCTTAAATGATTAGAACATAACACAGAGGTCTCCGTGAGTCTGTAAAGTCAGAAGCACTCTCGCATTCATCAGTGTTAAGAGTGTAGTTTGCAAGGAGTCTTTACATGAATCTGCTGACCTTTGAGAGGCAAATCAAATGCTAGTTATTCTCAGGCAGAGAACAGATAGCAAAAGAAGGGGCATGATGAAATTGTTTGGATGCATGCTTTGCCCAACGCTTGAAGGCACAGTTCTGATCCTCTTCCCCAGTGCAGAAGTAGGGTGAGAGTTGAAAAGAATGCAAGCTAAATAACCTGCTTACACTTGTCTGACTGCTGAGAGAGCCCATTCAATCTGCCAACCCAGTGCAGAAATAATCCAGCAAAACCGAATGTCATTGAGCCACGTGGGGGGAAGGGGCAGAAGGCTCATTCTTTCAAAGCAATCAGTAATGGTCTATGTTGAATTTAAAGAATAAATTAGACATCCTTCTTAATTTTCATGAAGATATTTAAGACTGATAAAAACATGTGCAATTTTAGAATAACACTACTTACCTTCAGTATTCTTTCCCACAACATAACTGAGAGTAGGCAGAATCAGATTTTCATATCTGCTAGATCATTTGATGCCACTATGGCAGCATAAAAGAGATTGTAAAGCAGATGTAAATTACATTGGCATACACATTAAGGTAAGGTTGGGATAATGTCAAAAGCCTTCAGTGTAAATGAAATATTGTTTTCAGCTATGACTAGTAAGTGTATTCAATTATATTAGTCAGCACAACATTAAATGGATGAAGACTCTCAGACATTATGGAATAAGCCAATGAGTAATAAAGGAGGCATGAAAAAAAAAAAAAGGTTTGAATAATTGAATGTTGGCTTTGCGTATATTTCTTCTAATTTCAATTTTTATGTTACATTTTTAGATAAAATCTTTTTGGTTACTTCTGGGATACTGGACTGGGTGCAAGTACTGTGTGGTAGATTTTGGTGTAGAAACATTAAGTAGAGCAGTATTTTTACATTTTGGAGAGGGTCATTAATTCATTTTTTCATTTTAGGGAGCCTTTCACGGAATCCTGTCTTGCTCATGTTAGCAAATTCTTATCAAACCACATATTGATTAGGAATTGCTTCAGATTGTTTTTTCTGAAACTTTGCTTTCTTCTTTCTTGTAAAAATGTTCTGTTGTTTAGGAAAAATATTAATTAGATATTTTATTTATGAGTTGTATTTATAAGAGTTTAAACTTTCCAGTATTAATTGCTTGCATAAACAAGTGATTGGAAGATATGCTGTTTGCAGATCAATGTGGTGCTTCAAACAATAATAATCCCTGGGTGGTAGAGACGAACAAATCACAGCAAAATATATGACAGTAGGAACAATAGTTCCTCAGGCATCCAGTGATGCTCTAAGACATTATAATTTTCAACAGAAAACCCAGAAGTAACCCTAAAAGACAAATAGACCACAGACTGCCCATTTTCTGTAACCGGGAACTCCAATATTTGGTCTCCTAGGTTTACAAAAAGAAATACCTTTTTATTTNAGACCATAGATAAGATAATGGCTTGTCTTTGGACTCTGACAGTTTTGTCATTAAGCTAAAATAAGCAGACACACACAATGGACGTTGCAGTGACCCAGTCCAGGCCTTTTGCCCAGATTCTCTTCACTAATTTTAGCTGTCAAAAATTTAGATGCCTGATCTAAGCTATCTGTCCAAGTGTCCTTAGTATTCAGGAAAGATAAAGGCACTTCTAGAGACTGATTCATCCAGTTTATTTTGCAGAAGTGCTTATTGTACACGTGTTGGTTTAGCTTAGTTAACTGAGTTGCTAGGGTTTAAATAAACAACTTCACAGTCAACATGGCAGGGGGGTCATACAAATTGTCAGTGCTGGTCAAGGCCAATTCACAACCCTGAAAGCAATTATGATCAAATAGGAGAGGTAATTTTTGAACAAACTGGGTAGATTGCACCTGTGATGACACAAAACGAGGAAGGCTGGTTTGTCACAGACCTCTGCCAACAGTGCATGAGCACTGGCTGCAGCACTTCTCACATATGTGGCAGGTATAATGCCACATGGATCTTCTGGGACAGGGGACTATCATGGCAGTCACCTCTGCAGGTAGATTTCCTGCTTTACCTTGGCTGCTACATTTTCATTAATTTGTTGCCCATTTGGGGTTATCTAACCCCGGCAAAATGAGGAAAAACTGAGCTATGGGTTCAAATATTAGTGGGGGTATGGAAGAAGGAAAGGTACACACACACACACACACACGAATGCTTGTCATGATCACAGAAACCGTCTTTTCCTAACAGCTCATGCTTAGAGGAGTGGAGCACATCTCCTACAAGGAAAGGCTGAGAGAATTGGATTTACTCAGCCTGGAAAAGAAAANTTCCAACTCAGGACATTCTAGTATTCTATTATTCTAAAAAAATAAAACAATATTTCTTCAAGAAAAATGAGATGCTCTAAACCCACGATCTAGTGTTTAATCATCTCTGTCTGCCACACCAATTAAAAATGCTTTGGCTGGCCTACTTTCAACTTCAAGTAAAACAGATGTTAACTAGAAGCTACCGTAATCTTAGCCACAAGACCTCCAACACTACTCAAATGGAAAAATTTGCACAGTGATACCAAAAGCTGTGAGTTTTATGTAGAGAATTATGTAAAAAATATAAATGAAGCAAAAAATAAGTAGGAAGGATTAAGGGCACTCAAAAGAAATTTTCAGAGATTAAGAAAAAAAAAGGACTAGTAGCATCAGAATGTCATTAGGTAGATGTTGTGGAGACATCAGTAGTAATTTCAGAGAAGCTTATGTTCTGAATTTTGGAGTAAACAAACAATTTCTGTTGAAGAAGACTGATTAATAAATATGTGCTAATTAAACTGTCACTCAGAACAGGGTGATCAACAACGACAGAGGTTCCTAAACCAGCAGCTGTCTAGGAAGATCCTTGAGCTGACAGAGGACCAGCATTGCACCAATAGTCAATAAAATTGAAAAATATATGTAAAAGTTGTTTATCAATGCCATCAGCCATGGCATTGATCCTGAACAAAGTGAAAAAATGACTGCTGAAGGTGTTAGGAAAGATGGGGCTGAAAGGAATGAGGAGCAAAGTATCTGAAGGCAGGTCTTAGATCTACAGACTCAGTAAAGCTCCTTCCTGGGACCTTATCCAGTCATAATCTTTCAAAAAAAAAAAAAANGCAAAGGATCTTTTAAGAAATAGAGAGGGACTCTTATTAAGAGCAGTAACTCACAGGGCAAGGAGGAATTACTGAAAGAGTAGGTTTAGATTAGATATTGAGGAGAAATTCTGTCCTGTGAGGATGGTGAGGTGTCAGAACAGGTTGCCCAGAGAAGTTTTGGATGCCTGATCCCTGAAGTGTTCAAGGCCAGGCTGGATGGGGCTCTGAGTGACCTGGTCTAGTGGAAGGTGCCCCTGTCTATGGCAGATGGGGGTTGGAACTAGATGATCTTTCTCGTTCCTTCCAACTCAGGACATTCTAGTATTCTATTATTCTAAAAAAATAAAACAATATTTCTTCAAGAAAAATGAGATGCTCTAAACCCACGATCTAGTGTTTAATCATCTCTGTCTGCCACACCAATTAAAAATGCTTTGGCTGGCCTACTTTCAACTTCAAGTAAAACAGATGTTAACTAGAAGCTACCATAATCTTAGCCACAAGACCTCCAACACTACTCAAATGGAAAAATTTGCACAGTGATACCAAAAGCTGTGAGTTTTATGTAGAGAATTATGTAAAAAATATAAATGAAGCAAAAAATAAGTAGGAAGGATTAAGGGCACTCAAAAGAAATTTTCAGAGATTAAGAAAAAAAAAGGACTAGTAGCATCAGAATGTCATTAGGTAGATGTTGTGGAGACATCAGTAGTAATTTCAGAGAAGCTTATGTTCTGAATTTTGGAGTAAACAAACAATTTCTGTTGAAGAAGACTGATTAATAAATATGTGCTAATTAAACTGTCACTCAGAACAGGGTGATCAACAAAGACAGAGGTTCCTAAACCAGCAGCTGTCTAGGAAGATCCTTGAGCTGACAGAGGACCAGCATTGCACCAATAGTCAATAAAATTGAAAAATATANAGATTTACAGACTAAGTAAAGCCCTTCCCTGGGACCTTTTCCATTAATAATCTTTCAAAAAAAAAAAAAAATCTGTCCAAATTCTTTCCAGGATCAATTGGATATTGGAAAATTGATATACCTAACAGCCCAGTTTTGGATTCCACAAAGGTCATGTACAGTAAAAAATACTAAATTAGAATACCTGTAAGTGGCGTCAGTAGCCACCATTTCTTAGGCAAAATCTTAAAGCCAAATAAGGTTGTTACCTAGACAAGATTTGGAAGGTCTAAAAAACCAACAGCTCCTCGTCAAAATAGCACAAAACAGCTGATCGAAAACATAGGAAGAAATATTACATAAGCTCCAGTTATTCCAGGAAGTTTCATTCACTTTGCAGACCATCTGAACTCCTCTTCAATATCAACTTCATGAGCTGACTTTGCTAGCAAAGTAAACACAATAAAAGAACAGCCTCTATGTGCTTTCACATTTTTAAAGATGTTCTTTTCTCTGTTGCTAGCAGAGTTACTTGATGAGATTGCAAGTTTGGTTAATAAAGACAGTATTATTGATGTAGCAGACTTGCTCCTGCAAGGCATTTGACTTGGTGCTGCATGATATCTTGATTAATTATCCAGGGTACAGTATCAACATGGCACTAATGAATTTAGGATAGATTAAATTACAAGTCCCAATAGTAATTATAAACAAGAAATTATTACTGAGTGCTTGTGCTTCTTGTGATACCCTGCAGAGATTTTCGGCCTCTAATGTGTAGTGATTTTATTTGTGTGCTGAAACAAAATCAAGTATTGGTGATGAAGTTCTCAGTTAAGATGGAAAATTAAGTGTTGAATTATAGGGTGTTTGATTATGAAGGTAATATGTATTCACAACAACTCTGTTTCTGCATGTGCTGTGGAATCCAGTCTATCAACAGCTAAAATCAGATAAAGCAGTGGGTTGCAGATTTATAAAGGATGGTTCAAAGTCAGATTTCTGGTATGGTTGACACAAAGCACTGAGTATTGTGCTTGAAGCTCTGAAGCTCATTTAAATTCTTTTTGAGCACTGTAAATCCAGCTATGAAGAATAATAAATTGGTTTTTGCATGGTTAATGATCTGAATTAGCTCACTGCAGGCTTTTGAATACTGTTTTCAGCATGAAGAGGGCAAGGTGAAAGCACAGCAGAGGAAAGGGGTGCTGGGGAGAGCAGGTCACCCCATGGTGACCAAAAATCACATGATCTCCTGTGAAACTGTCTTGTCACAGAAGGGTCCTCAAACATGAACTATATAACCTCATCATTCTATTTGATTTACTTGTGGGGAAAAATGCATGCAATAAATGCATGCAGAACTAACCTAGCTCTCACTTGAAAGCAAACTGGAGACCAGGATTTCAGTCTGGAGTGCCAATAAAGACAAGTCACAAATGTCCTACAACATGGTGTCTTGCTTTGAAAGGACAGGTGTCTGCTAAGGATGGCAGGAGCCTCTCTTGAAATGGAAAATGTAAACCCCCTCCCTCTGAATTATAATAATTTTGAAATTAAAGGGCTTTCAGGCAAAGATATGGGAGTAGGAATAATAGTTCTTTATTAGGAAATAAAACAAAATTTTTAAAAAATGCAGCAATACAAAACAACACTGGCAGAGTCAGAATACAACCTGACTGGTCAGGGTGTTGGTAGCAGTCTAATTAAATGATGGCTGCAGTCCTCCTGGAGTGACAGATGTGGTTCTGTTGAAACAGTGAGCTCGTAGAAAGGATGTCCTTTTCTTCTGAAGGTCTAGTGGTGGTGTAGATGGGCCTGATCTTCCTTTGGGAATCTAGTGGAAAAAAGGCTGATCCTCTGAGAATCCACTGGGAAAAGGCTGATCTTCCGGGAATTTAGTGGGAAAAGGCTGATCCTCTAAAAATCTATTGGTTAAATAGATGTGGTGTTCCTCTCAGATTATATCTAAATTGGGATCTTGGCTCCTCCCCCTGGGTGGAGCATCTCACAACGGGATGATGCAATTTTTATCAGTCATGCAGTGAGACTGAATGGCCCATTAACAGAAGACATCTCCCTGGGGGGAGGATAGGTTGTGGAAGAGATAAAGAAAACTGCCCCACCTGGTGTTTAACAGGTGGCCCAACTAACAGAAGATAACTGCACCACCTCTAACAGATGGCAATGGAATACACAACCCCGGCCACATCTTGCATTTGCAACCTAAGACACACGGTCCATCAGAAGATGACAGCAAAGTTCCAAGAGGTGTCTTCAGGGCTTGGAAATTTCTGCAGCATGGCTGCATTTGTTGCCCTGTTTGCAGCTGTGCAGCTCTGCTGGCTGGCGCTGGCTGAGGGCAGAGCTGTCACAGTCGACCACAGGCATGCAGGGTCACAACCTGCTGACATGACAGTCCCAGTGGGCCTGGTTTTTACCTCGTGCAGGGCTACAGCTTAACATACAGCCTGAGATAGTTGAGCTAAAGGAGCTTAATTGTGGTTCCATTTAGAAGCTAAGAGCGCCTGTTGTTTTTTAATTTTTCCATTTTCATATCATTTTGACTCTGTTGGTTCCAATGGAGCTATTCCCTTTGAAAGAGATTGTGTGAAGCGTGGTTCTAGTTCTGTTTCTTAGTGGAGAGAAGGTTAGTAGAAACCCCACATGAATATGGCAGTTTGCCTTTTGAGGAGTGATTCATTTAAATGAGAATATCCCAATGACAAAGCATTCCACAAAATACTGTGCCGAACTAGATCTGTACAGAATAAATCCTCCTGTGTGACTTTAAGTCTGAGAATACACAATTAATTTAGCTCACAGAGACATTTCAAATTAAGCCCTCTCACTGTGATGTTTTAATTATACCAGTTAGTGAAGCAAAATAATCTAAGTGATACTAAGATAGACATAGAGAGTGAGATGAGAAGTAAGATTGCTATGGTCTAACTGGCAAATATTTCTCTATGTCAAAGAAAGTGTTTGAAAATGTGTCTATGTTAGATGTCTTCACAAAGCAGTGTGGAAATGTTGCTGACTGTGTAGGAAATGGCAAAATATTTATACTTTCTGAATGAGAAAGACTGAAGTTAAGTGGCATGTGTCTTCTTCAAAGAGAAATAACTTTTATAATAAAGTTGAACCTCCCTAAGCAAATAATAGAAGATGATAATTTTTGTTTTGGTGAGGATTTTTTGTCACTTGTCCTTTGGACTTGCCTTGGTAACTCCATGGTGACTGACGAGATAAGGGAGAATTGTTAGAATTAATATTTAATGTGTTCAAAAGTTAAAAGTTTCATAACACAACAATGACTTACCTCAGTGCAATTTTCAGTATCACAGTGCTTAAGTTTTCTCTGCTTCTTTATTTAGACTTTTAAAAATCATTATTCATAAATCAACACAATAAGATTGTTCCATCATTTGTGTTTAAGAAAAAAAAAGAATTATATGATTCTTAGAAACTGTTAAAGGTACTTATAACAGCCTGGACAGGCAATAACAAATAAAAGCACATTTTTCCTTTAACTGAACCATAAACAGAAATGACATTTAATTTTTATGGTGATATTTTTACTAAATTACAGGCATGCAAGTGGAAGTCTGAACTTAGAAATAATTTTGTATTTCTAGGGGAAGATTCTCATAGTACTGACCTTTTGATACATTGTTTTGTTTATTTTGCTTTCACATTTTATTTCACTTGTGCAAAATACATTGCCAAATAAAAATCTTTATTTACTCAGAACCAGCCAGAAGTGGTGCAGGACAGTCTTTTTTAAAGTAGAAAACGTTAACTGAAAGGCTCATTGCCTGAAGTCCTGCTCTGCATTACCACAGGTCAGCTATGAGATGGGCTGCTCCAAACTTCCAGCTTGATCCTTTTTGAAAGAGAGGATCCTCTCCTCTCCTCTCCTCTCCTCTCCTCTCCTCTCCCTCCCATGTGTGGGGTCCCATCTGTCCCCAGAAGGTGCCTGATGGGCAGGGAGCAGGTCACACTTGCCATCCTGGCANCTTTTTGAAAGAGAGGATCCTCTCCTCTCCTCTCCTCTCCTCTCCTCTCCTCTCCTCTCCCTCCCATGTGTGGGGTCCCATCTGTCCCCAGAAGGTGCCTGATGGGCAGGGAGCAGGTCACACTTGCCATCCTGGCACATGTGTTTATTTTCTGGCTTCCTGGAACTAAGCACAGAGGTTCCAGCTCATATTTTACATTTGAGGTGTAGCCAGGGCAAGATGGTAAGTGTTCAGCTGTGCTTTACAGTGCTTTTTTGTCTGGTGTGGATAATCCTCTGATGTTTATTGAGCTAATTTGAAAGAAAGCAAAAAGACAAGGCAGACTCTGGCTTGTTGCCAGAGAAATGTTTGCAGAAGTCTGTGACTGTAAATCTGTACCAGATAGAGTCTGTGATTCTTTGATATAAAAATGAAAGCAGAGAACTTAAAGCAGGACCGTGCTAGTTATACAAGCAATAAACATGCCCCCCTGGGATTACAAATGCCTACTTCTACCAGCTTGAGCTTTTGTGGTGGACAAAAAAGGAACTAAAGCTTTAGAATTTGATTTCAAACAACAACATTTTGTGACGACTATTATGTCACTATAACAGAAATAATTAAGCATTAATTCCAATTGCTAATTAATTCCAATTAGCATTTCCAATTCCAAATGTAAAAAATAATGTATTAATATAAAATTTAGTGAGAAATTGCATTAATTTTTATAAAAAGCATTAATCAACATTATTATAGAAAAAATCTCAAAGTATGAATTAATTTTTTTCCTTGTCACTGGAACAGTAAAAGTTTTAATGGTAATCTGGTATTTGTACTAACATAGCTACTAATATTACTTCTTACATCCATGCCTCCTTCTCCTAGAATTACATTTAAGAAAACAACATCTCAACTACGAGAAAGGTGGTTTAATTCAAGAGATGCATTTTCCCTGAAAGAGGAAATGCTGAGCCTGATTTTGCCTTGCCTTCTTCTTTTATCTGTGTGTGTTTGCACAGATTATAGCCAGTTGTCTTCAAAGCTATAACAATGGCTACACAGAAGACAGGACTCTCCTGGCTCTGTATCTGGGGGTTTCAGAGAGACATAAATTCAGGGATAGTTTCCTTTGATGCTGTTTGCCATCTTTGTTTCTGGTCTGCTGCGCAATTGAAAGAATGGCTGATTTCCTAATGTTCAACAAGTAGCTATCAGAATGATACTATAAT